>CATIWM010076931.1:0-12650 GCA_949671775.1 Mallotus repandus
CAGTAAAAAAGATTTGATTCCTATGCTCTTGTCAAGGCCAACTTTGATTCCAAGAACTTCTTTTGATGATCAGAAGCTGGAGTACATTCACAAGGCTGGGGTTAACAAGAATTCCAAGATGTATAAATATGTGGTTACCCTCATAGGCATTTCAAAGGTTGAGACTATTTGTGAAAAAGTGGCCAACTTGCGGAAGTTTGGGTTCTCTGATGATGAAGTTTGGAGTTTTTTTGGGAGGTCTCCCCTATTTTTGACACTGTCAGTTGATAAAGTTCAAAGGAACATGACTTACATCGTTGGCACAATGAAGCTTCCTGCAAATGTGGTTCTTCAGTATCCACATTTATTGTATCTTAATCTAGAAGTTGTGCTGAAACCACGGACACTACTTGCAGAAAAGATACAGGACATGAATCTCTGTCCTCAAATTAAAGGACCGTTGATGATGAGGGCAATGAGGATGACAGAAAGGCGATTTTTGGAGGTATTTGTTTCATATCACCCCACAGATGTTGCTGAAGAGTTGATGGAGTTCTACAAAAAAGCAAAGGGTTGTAAGATATTGATTGAATCCTCAAAGAAAGTTGTCAATAAAGGATTTCCATTCTGAACATCGTTGCCTGTCAGGTGCATGATTTATCTACAACAGTTCACCGATCTGTTGTGTCAATGTTGTACAAGTTTTTCAAACTTAAAAAAAAAGTTCTGATGCATAAATTTCGTGATCTTTTTATATCCCAGTTAATCTTGTTTTTGAGGAACTTTTTTTTTGTGCAAGTTTTTTTTTTTTTTTTTTTTTTTTGAAATGGCTACTTGTCGATAAATTGCACTAGTTTATTTACCAATTTTAGAATTAAGATTGTAAGTTGAGCTTGAGTAGATTTAGCGATTTGCGTTGTTTGTGTTTATTGTGCTGAAAAAGAGTTTGATTGTTGTGCTGACAGTGTTTAGAACAAAAAAAAGTTCCGATGCAAAATAAACAACATTGCAATGACATGACGACAATCGCTAAATAACTCAAAAGAAGGAAAAATAAGGGCAGCAATCTTACAAATAATGATAAGAGAAGGAGGGCGGTTGTCTCCAGAATTCTCTGGTTCCACTGTTCTCTCCTCATTTTGTGGGCTGGAAAGACCATTTTCTGGCAATTTCTTGGTCAGAAATTGGTTTTCCTCCTTATTCTCGTTTTGTTTATTTACTTCTCTTAGGTTTAAATCCTATTTTGACTTCTTTTTGTGATAGGTTTTCATCTCCTTTAATGGAGGTTTTTGGATTCAGGAGGAAACTTTGGTTTCTATTGCATGAAACTTTGGATCAATCTCTTTGATGATCAAGGCAAGCAGAAATCTCCTCCTGGGTTGTCAGAAAAGCCCATCTCGACGGAAGTGGTGACCGCAGTTGATGCCTGGTGTTCGCTTTCCTGATGCAGTTCAAGAAAGGATTTCTCCTTTGGCTGACAGAATACGATTATGGCGGTGCTGGTTTGGGATTTTTCCGGAAGACTGTGTCATGATTTTTGGCTCCCTAGAAGGGCTATTTCAAGCCTGGAGAGGCAACAACTCTTTTAGCTTCGGTGTCATGGACTAGGTTTAATGTTTTCTAGGAAGCTGATTGGATGTTACAAACTTTGATGAAATCTGGTATAATCCCTGTTGGTTTGTGTAATCACCTGATGGTTTGCTACACATCTTGGACTCTGTTTGATAGTTTAATGGAACCAGTGTTAAAAAAAAAATCTTAAACTGGCGAATAAACCAATGAGAGTTTTGTTCTTTCTCAAAAAAAAAAAAAAAAGAGTTTTGTTCTTATTCCTCATTAAAAATGGAGCCAACAATCAACAAAGTAAAAATGAAAAAAGAAATCATATTAAATGAAATACGGGCACGTTAAAGCTTAAAAAATAAGTTAAAGTTGAAAAAAAAATTAAATGACCATAAATTTAAAAAATTTTATCAAAATTTGATGTGCAGTGTAATCTTTTCAAAATAAAAGTATGAATATCGAGTGGTTTATGGGCTGCGTCTAATTTTTTTTTTCTCTTAAGTGATGACTAAATAATGAAAAATTCTAGGATTGCTTAAATTATATACTTTAGTTTCATTTTATTTTTATCACATAAGATTATTAATTAAATAAAATTTACTTTATAAAAAATAAAATAATCATAAAATGCACCCTGAATAATTTATTTATAAAACAATTTGCTCCAAAATATTATAAAAAAAATAGCTCAATAGAAAATATGTTAAAAATTAACAATTAGATGGATATATTTTACAAAAATTATACTGCAATTTTTATAAATTAAAATTACATAATTATTAACTAAAAATTTATTTTAAAATGTAAGAAATGCAACCTTTTGTAATAAGAAAAGAAATTTAATTACACCTTAAAAAAAAAGTCCCAAAACACTCATCTTAACAGCAGCGGAGAGCACCACTGAACTGCACTTATTGATAGCAACGTGAAATAAGAGGAGGGGCAGAAGGTGAGTTGCCCTTTGGCTCTATTCGTTTGGAAAATCTGACGCACGCCAAAGCGCAAAAAGCCTCATACTTCTAAAGTTCTATGGTCTTTGAATAAATGGCTGCAACCGTTTTCACCAGGTCTCTTTTGGGTCGCCGCCTGATTCACCCCTCGCAATCCTTTTCAGTCAAAAACCCAATCTTTGTTTCTCTTTTCAATGTGAGTTCCATATTACTTCGCTGTGTCTGTCAAAATTTTATCTGGGTTTATCTTAATTGCTTCAAAGTCTATACCTTTCTCTTTCTCTTTCTCTTTTTCTTTTTTTAATGATTGTTTTCAATGGTTTGGGTTTATTGTTATTGTTTTTCCAGTTCATGTGTTCCTTGTGTTATTTGTTGAAGTTTGGCATCGAATGATGATCCTATATTGCTATATGTATATATACATTTTTTTAAAACAAATTTGAATTACTTGTGCTGAATTTCTAGGTACATCAAGCTGATTGCTACTTACCATGCTGTTTTCGCTATTTTATAAGATAATTCTAGGTTGATAGTGATCGATTACGGACTTCGTTGAATTACTATAGATTGTGGGGTTAGGTAATTTGGATTTGGCTCTTCTTTTGCTAAAAGGATATCGTTGTTTTTTTGAGTTCATCTTGACTTATGATGGACTGAGATGAACTGATGAAGTGTATGTTGTTTAGGAATTAGCTCAGCATTCTTTGCAACATTATCTTCTATTCTTATTCTGTAGGGTACTTGATAAAAGTAATTAGCTTGATAATTTTGTCATTTATCTCTCTGATGATATTTGATACTTCAAGATCTCCTTTGATCCTCATTGTTCTTATTTTATATTACTTTCAGAAGAGACCATTTCACACCCGAGCTGACCCTGTCTATACATCACATAAGACATCTGGCTGGGTTCCTCGAGTTATGGCTTCATCAATGGTTGGGAGCAAAGCTAATTACTCTACACAACCTTTACTTACTAATGAACCTGTTGTCTCTGTTGATTGGCTCCATGCAAATCTCAGGGAGCCTGATTTGAAGGTGCTTGCAATTGCTTGTCTATGCTGTGTTCCTTCTGTTACTCCATTTTTTCCTGTTTGGCTGTTTAGAAACTTTGTGATGTCTTTTATGATTAGGTGTTTATGCTATTCTATAATTCTGAAGATTATATGACTGTATTAAGCTTTTGATAGTCAGAACTGATTTTGAAATCGGAAAAACTACATTTAAAGGAAAAAGTTCCTCAAGCTTTTGTTAGTATGGCATTTTTTCTAAGTATGTGACCATCTGCTCCAAGCATGCATTTACGGCATAAATGTATAGGAGGGCTGTATTCACTGCTTATGTTGCACCTTCTTACATCCTATATTTCACTTTAACGCTTTATGTTATTCAGGTGTTGGATGCATCATGGTACATGCCAGATGAACAAAGGAATCCGATTCAAGAGTATCAGGTGCTGACTGCAACTTAAATTTGAATTATCTTGATTTAGCTTGTCTAGGCACTATGTAAAATACTCTTGCATAATTATTTTTCGTTGCAAACTTTAGTAATTTTGCACTAAATAAATTTTGGCACATGTTCCCTAATTGCTTTGTACTTATAAGATCTTCGAATGTTACTGTCAAGTGTGTCTAATGCTTCTCTACTTATCAGGTTGCTCACATTCCTGGTGCCCTTTTCTTTGATATAGATGGGATATCCGATAGAACTACAAATGTAAGATTTTGTCCCCTAGTTGTTTATTATAAACATATGAATACTGTTTTTTTTATGGGAGTTGTTATCTGGAATAAGTCTTTGTTATGGCTCTTGTATATATAATATTTTTCATCTCCTTCTCTTCATCCTCTTCTTCTTTCCCTGTGTCTTGGGGTCCATCCAATTATAATTTGGTTACCCGACCCAGTAACTTTTTTGTGATCAAACTGACATGGTATATGCATTCTTGGATGTTTGCTGTTTATTTCTGATTAATTGATTTTAATGATATTGCATATCAGTTGCCGCACATGTTGCCATCAGAGGAAGCCTTTGCAGCTGCTGTTTCTGCTCTTGGAATTGAGAATAAAGATGGATTGGTTGTTTATGATGGGAAGGGGATTTTTAGTGCAGCTCGTGTCTGGTGGTGAGTTGAGCAGAAAATATGTCAAACTTCTGTACAATCCATAATAAATTGGGCATGTTATGCAATTAAATTGTTTTCTTTTCCCTTTTTTTAATCAAATGAGAAGGATGTTCCGAGTCTTTGGGCATGACAGAGTTTGGGTGTTGGATGGAGGCCTGCCTAGATGGCGTGCGTCAGGATATGATGTTGAATCTAGTGCTTCTGGTGATGCCATCTTGAAAGCTAGTGCTGCCAGTGAGGCAATAGAGAAAGTATATCAGGGCCAAGCTGTGAGTTCTCGGATTGCATTTTTTTTGTCTTTGAGTTACAATTTATGTTCTGATTATATTTGAAGTTTATCTACGTAAACACTGCAGGTTGGACCAATCACATTTCAGACGAAGTTTCAACCACATCTTGTTTGGACCCTTGAGCAGGTTTAGGTCTATCAATTGTTGTTTTAACAGCACATCTTCTAATTTCAATCAGATTATCTGCTCTACATGGGTTTACTCTGGAACGTTTTGCAGGTTAAGAAGAACATAGAGGACAGGACTCACCAACAAATAGATGCCCGTTCAAAGGCGAGGTATTCAAACACTATTTGCCTGCTGGCATGCTTAGTTAATTTAATATTGTTTGTTTCACATAACTAATATGGTTGCCTGATCTGAATGCTGCACATCAGTTTTTCTAAACTAAAGTTCTACTTCTTTACTGCTGTAGATGGTTCACTTGAGGTTATCTTCTTATTTAGAGGACTAAAGGGAAATGTAGGGGAAAAAAAAAAGGAAAGAAAATGGTTTTGTATGGTTGTTTGGTATGTAGACCAAATCCATCTTTCTTGGTGGACTCCTAGATCAATGGAATACCAGTTGGAAAAGTTGTTTTCGCTAGAAAGGGAATATGCCCAAAAAAAAAAAAACGTGAAGCTCATATATAAAATGGCTATTAGATCTCATGGGTGGTCGCTGCCATTTTTAGATGTGACAGACAATTACTGTTCTTGCAGATTCGATGGAGCTGCACCTGAACCTCGAAAGGGAATTAGAAGCGGTCATGTGCCTGGCAGCAAGTGCATTCCTTTTGTCCAAGTAAAAGATCAACTACCTGTAGATTATGATTGTCATGAAGTTATGATTTGTTAGATTTATTCATTTCATTTCCTTATTCTTCATCCATGTGATTGCTGTTTCTTTGCAGATGTTAGATGCTTCACTGACACTTCTACCAGCAGAAGAGCTTAAGAAACGATTTGATCAAGAAGGTGAGGACCTTTATCTTCCTTTCCTTCTCCTTCAATTTTTTTGCTTATTCCTTTTTATTGCACCTGTTCTAATATAACCTGTTTTATACAAAACCATTTGAATTCTCTAAACTAATTATAGCATTATGGCATCTATAATTCCAAAATGTTGAATTACCATTTCTCTTCATGCATTGAGTTGTGGAGAAGACAGTAGAAGCAGTAAGCATTTTATCTCTGGACTCCAGTTATCTGGTTAGCTTACGAACCCGTCTGCTGTCAGATTTGCTATCAGTTTCAGTAGCCTGTTTTCAAACCCATTATTGAGTGCATTTTTTAATAATCCTAAAATGTGAAGCCTGGGGATTGAGCCCCCAGAACCTCACATTTAACATGTGATAACAAACAACTGAGTAGCACATTTAATTCTTGTTTTGCCTCTGAAATTTTCATTGTATAACAAAACCACAAATGAACAGATTTTATTAATATCAGATACAATTAGTCAAGTGCTTAAGAAAGTTATATTTATTGTGACCCCTTGTTTGACCCAGTCCTGTCCCAGTATAACCTCTAAAATCTTAATCATCTGCCTTATTTCAATAACCAGGCGGCTCTGGAAACATTGATTACTATAGTGTTTTTTGAGTTGGTTTCAATTTGGCCAACCCTGGCTCTTTTATCAATGGTATTTCATGATAGGTCATGACCTAACTGTGTATTTTTCTACAGGCATCTCTCTGGAAAGCCCTGTTGTTACTTCATGCGGAACTGGCGTAACTGCATCCATTCTTGCTTTGGTATGTATCATGTTCCTGCTATGTACTCTTTGTACATGTCAGATTTTGGGCTTAATATCACTCAATTTGATTAGTGTTACAAGTATTTGCATGCAAATTGTCACACACCAAGCCAAAAGTACATGGAAGCTTGGTGATGAATGGAAATATTTTTGCTTGTTAAACTGGATATATGTTATTGTACTTAGTGAGGATGGTATAACTGAGGGTCATCCCCAAACACGCTCCCTGCCTACCTAAAATGACAGGAGGAATGTAAATGCTTAAATTACTTTAATCTTGTTATGCTCTACTGCATAAATTCATTCTGCAGAGAATTTTTTGTGAAGTAGACCTTATGCTTGTATCTTTCAGGGTCTGCATCGACTTGGAAAGCAAGATGTTCCAGTGTATGATGGATCTTGGACCGAATGGGGAGCTCATTCTGATACACCCGTCGAAACTTCATAAATTTAGACCGTGGAGCCTTGTGCGCAGCAACAGGTTTCGTTGTTCAATTATCTGATTGCGATGAAAGTTGTACCTATAACAGTTGAATAACAAAGAGTTCGATGGTTTTTTTGAGTTGCACTTCATGTCCAATGTGAGAATCTCATGGTCTGAACCCTTGTATCAGATAGTGACGTTGAATATTTAAACATAAGAAAGGTCAGAACGGAAAAATGTGTCTGACTGAGGATGATAGAACAAAAAAGGAACTGTTTTTGAAAGAGTTTTTGAAGCACGAATCTGTCAATGTTGTACCAGTCCCAAATTAAAGAGGCAAATAGAGGCGTAGGCATTCGGTTTAAATTTGAGTTGTCAATGAAAATAAATTGAGAATATAGCGTGATGATTTGTTAAAATTTTAACAAGCTGTTTAGGGACCAAGCACTTCTCCTCCTGGATTGTGGCAGATGCGAGGATTTCCAGTTCCTTTATGTGCCTTTATTCTTTGCTTGCCTGCCCATAGAATACGATATCCTTAATCTATTAGTTGTACTGTAGATATGGCTATTGGGGATTGCTTTATTTTATGTAAAAAAGCAGATGTTACGAACGACAAACTTGCAATGATCACTAGAACTGGAGAATCCCAACTTCGGCCTCCATGTACCTGGCATATTTAAAAGCAGCTTGAAGCATCTCAATGTGTTCGTCTTATTTCCACTAGGAATCAGCCTCCCTCGCTCGTCCTAGTTAACATCCTCCTTCCCCTAGCTGCAACCACTCAGCGCTGACGCACGCCTGTCTGATTTACTTTTCTTCTTTTCACTTTCAAGTGCAGCAACATTGGTATCAATTACTCCTGCAACTCTAAACTCAGGCAGGAACAAGCATTTGCGATGACAGAAGTTGGCAGCGTTGAGGAGAAATGGTAACACTGGCGGTTATCCTCATTGCATTTTTGACGTTCCGGGTGGGAATAAAAATCTTCAAAAGAGAATGTTCTGGTTGAGACTTTCAGTAGTGTCATGGCATGGATCAAGAAAGGTATCATTCAGCAAGTCAAAATTCATAGCAGTGCTGTAATCAAGAAACTCATGGGGTACGTCTCCGAGTTGGGAGTTTGAAGTGAATCCCAGTTGCAGTTTGAAGTCAAGGCCATGTTTAGTTCAAGAGAACATAAGAAAAGAGTTGGAGAGAAGTAGCAACTGAAAAAGCAAATCACTTTGTCCTCACTATCACTGTATGTGTTCTGGGTTGTGAAGTTGAGATAATAACAAAGAAATGGGGTTTGTACTGATTCCCTGCAACATGAATTCCTCTTGTTTGTTAATATTTTACATGCTGAAGAGCATTTTGAGGTCCATGTTTCGTTTCATAGAGTTTGCCAATTTTTATTTTTCTAATATTTACAATCTTGTTAAATTTGCTTATTACTTTTACTTGATATAAAAATAATTTGCCGGATTATTGGTTAAAATTTAACCGACCATTTTGAGCTTTTTTTTTTTTAATTAGTTAAAACTAGTCTTGATTTCACGCGATACACATACTATGAAATAAAATTATCATATAAATAATTTGAAGGAATTTTTTCAAATACAACAAAAAATAATATAAAAACCACATTAACCAAAAATATTTTTAAAAATAGCTTTAAAAAAGTTTTTTTTTTTAAATCTAGACTATAGCTCTTTTAGAAATTGTTTGACTTTTCTAGATGTTATTTGACTAATCAAATCATCAATTTGATCCTTCTATTTTCTAATCAAACATTTTTTTCTACTTTCTTCATTTTTTTCTCAACATTTTTTTTGCTAATTTTTTTCTATTTTTAAGATACTATTTTTTATTCATATTTTTTTTGTTCAATATTTTTTTCTCAATGCTTTTTATGCTCAACATTTTTTCTATTTTTAAAGTACTCTTAACATCTTTTTTTTTAACATTTTTTAATTTTATTTTTTGCTCAACATTTTTTCCAGTGTTGTTACATATTGTTTAACATATGCATGTAATAAGGAGTGTTCTTCAGCTCTCCAATGATGTCTCTCCTTTATTTCTAGGTGCAAGTGTCACTGCCTATTGTCTTAAACTCTTCATAATATATTTGAAAATTATTCATGTCAAATTATTAGTCCTCTAAAAAAAAAAAAAAAACCCAGCCCAACATATAAATAACCAAATTTCTTATAAAGGTTTGTATTACAGGGAGTGAGTTTTTTTTTTCCAATTATACATCTCAATTAGTCATAGTAATTAAACTAACAAAAAATTAACTAAAACAAAGCTTATTCGGCGTATTTAACTAAAAAATTTTATGGCATATTTGTAACATAAAAAAATGAAAAACAAAAAAGCAATAAAAACAAAAAAAAGCATCAACACTGAAAAATAAAAAGCAAGAAAAAGCAATAACACTAAAAACCAGAAGCAACAAAAAGCAACAACAAGCAACAACAAGCAATAACATTGAAAAACAAAAGGAATAAAAAACAATTACAAGCAATAAAAAGCAACAACAGACAACAAAAAATAACAACATTGAAAAATAAAAAGCAACAATATTTGATCAATCATTACATAACAGGGTAGATTTCATTTAATTTCAATATGGCAATTGTCCATGAAAATTTAGAAAACACACAAATCAGTAAAAATTAAATCAATAACCAAAGCAAAGAAGAGAAAGCACAAATCAGTGACCAAGATGAAATGAATCCACAATTCAGACTAAAGATACATGGAATTTCACATCAATAACCACAATAAAGCACAACACAAGGAGAAATAATTTCATAAAATAAAAATTAAAATTAAAACAAGACAATTAAATAAGATAATAACCAAAGCAAAGCACAACTCACTTGAGAACTTTTTGAAGACTGTGTGCACTTAGAGTCCTCCTCTACCATTTGAAATTGAAGCTGGGAGAGCTCAATTGAAATTGAAAATGACAAACCCACCAAGCCTTTGTGAATAAATGGGTTGTTCACTGGAGATTCTGTAAGAGACAATGATATGTTGAGTTATAGAAAAAAAATAGATAGTGATATATTGAGTGAAGGTTTGGATATCAAACCTGCTAGCTAATTAAGTAATAAAAAATGGAATAAAGAATCTTCTTTTATCTTCAACTGCCAATCAATCCAACCATTTCTTTAGCAGTAGTACTGAAACACACCAAGCTTCTAAAAATCCAATGTTTCAATTAGTATGTTTTGAGTAAAAAATAAAAAAGAAGAAAAGAGAGAAAAATTCTTCAAAAGTGAAGGACACTATGACCAAGAATAGAGTAAATGCCACATTAGTAAATTAGTAATTTGAATTGGATGCAACTTATAGAATGCTAATAGATTCGATAGCCTAAAAACTCTAACAACTAAGAAACGTGTCAGAAAAATCATCTAATGAGAGAAGAAAAGTCTTAGGAACAGACATGAGGAAGAAAAATTGTTGTAATCTAAAGCATAAACCAATTTTGGAAAGGCTAAATTATCATTAAATAGGAAACTATCAAAAAGAGACTGAAAAATATTAACTAGAAGCAATAACAAACAAAAATAGTTAAAAGCATAGAACAAAGTAGAATCTAACCTCAACTAAGTGGCCATTATTGCTCTATTGCAGTGGTTACGGTTCTAGTTACAGAGAAAGGTTGATTGGAGAAGAATTGAAACAGGGAAAATTCATTGGCTCAAGAACCATTGCAGCGATGAATCTTACTGATTTCACACATGGTTTGTTGGTTCAGGAGAGACAAAGGGTGATGGCGATGGCGATGATGGCACAGAAGTAGAAGAATAAGATGATGAACGGAACAACGAGGGTGATGGTGGTGCAGAGATGAGAGAGACAGAGGAGTAGGAGGTAGCTGCTAGATTGAAAAAGTGACACTGGAAAGGAAAGAAAATTATGGCAGGTTAAGTTATTGGTTAGAGTTATCAAAACTACGTAGTTTTGTTGTTAGAGATAAATTGTTTATATTAATATTGTTGTTTTAACTTTGGATTTAATACATATATAATAAGTATTATATAACATTAAAATTGCTTAAAGTATCAAAACTACGTAGTTTTGGAGTTTTATCATTATAGATAAATTGTGTTTAATTACTTGATATTAATGTTTATGGGATTTATTATTTATTAGTTAGAGATATTATACTATTTATAGATTAATTTAAATTTATGTTAACCTAAAATACAAATATTATTTAATTTTATATTATCCTAAAGATTATTTATGTACTACTTTAAAATACAAATATTTATTATTTATGTACTACTTTAAAATACAAATATTATTTAATTTTATATTATCCTAAAGATTTATTATTTGTTGGTTATAGATATTGAGCTATTTATATTAGGGTTAAATTCAAATTAATAAATATTAATGAATATTGTATAATATTTAATTATTGATTAAAACTATACTTAATATGTACTGTTTCATATTACTTAATACATACATATATAATTACGATTATATAATAATGCTAAATTATTATATACCATTAAAATTGCTTATAGTATCAAAACTACGTAGCTTTAGAGTTTTGTTCTTATAGATAAATTGTGTTGTAATTAGTTAATATTAATATTTATGAGATGGATTATTTGTTAGTTGGAGATATTATACTATTTATATATTAATTTAATTTAAATTACTTAATATTAATATTTATGTATTACTTTAAAATACAAATATTATATAATTTTTTATTATCTTAGAGATGTAATTTTTTGGTAGTTATAGTTATTATGCTATTTAAACTAGGGTTAAATGGAAATTAATAAATATTTAATGAATATTGTATAATATTTAATTATTGATTAAAACTATACTTAATATGTAATGTTTCATATTACTTAATACATATATAATTACTATTATATAATAATGCTTAATAATAATATACTATTAAAATTGCTTACAGTATCAACACTACGTAGCTTTTGAGTTTTGTTCTTATAGATAAATTGTGTTTTAATTAGTTAATATTAATATTAATGA
This sequence comes from Mallotus repandus, assembly GCA_949671775.1. Lineage (NCBI taxonomy): Eukaryota > Viridiplantae > Streptophyta > Magnoliopsida > Malpighiales > Euphorbiaceae > Mallotus > Mallotus repandus. Next base: position 12,091 of record CATIWM010076931.1, read on the forward strand.
GATGTATTATTTGTTAGTTAGAGATATTATGCTATTTATATATTAATTTAATTTACATTACTTAATATTAATATTTATGTATTACTTTAAAATACAAATATTATTTAATTTTGTATTATCCTATAGATGTAATTTTTTGTTAGTTATAGATATTATGCTATTTAAACTAGGGTTAAATGGAAATTAATAAATATTAAATGAATATTGTATAATATTTAATTATTGATTAAAACTATACTTAATATGTAATGTTTCATATTATTTAATACATAAATAATTACTATTATATTGTTATAACCCATATTTTACTTAAATTATTAATTTATGTTGAGAATTTAACGTGATAGTTTTATTTTTATGGAATTATAGTATATGGAATATTTTAAATAATTATATTGATGTATGTGTTTATATGTATAAATAAAATTTGGGAGGAATTTAGATTTTAAAATATTAGAATAGTATTATAAGTATGTAAAAATATATATTTATATAAGTGTGTATAAATATGTGGGAAGATATTTGTTATTTTAAAATAACTTATTTTGTACTAAAAAAAA
>CATIWM010076944.1:0-10569 GCA_949671775.1 Mallotus repandus
CAATTGAAGTCAAAATCAAACACCAAATCCTACACTCAATACTTTGCTGAGTCTTTGATTGCTGAAGCAAAAGAAGATGATAAAGTTGTAGCAATCCATGCAGCAATGGGAGGAGGTACACGACTTAATTTATTCCAGAAGCAATTCCCATATAAGTGTCTCGATGTTGGGATTGCAGAATAACACGTTGTTACCTTTGCTGCCGGTTTTGCTACTGAAGGCCATACAACAACTTACTGAGTGCATGAGTTCTTCGATGTCCGTCAGCGGTTAGAAACTTAGAGGAATGCACATGCTTCGCAGGACCGCAGGTGTATCCTGGACCTGGAGCATGCAAGGTGAAGTTCTTGGGAAGTTTGACAGTTTATTTGATCCTAAAAGGAAATGGCGTTGGTATTGGTGCTGTTTGAGGTCATTTTCTTGATTACTCATTATTGGTTTGTGATTTGGGTTCAAATGATTCGAACTTTAATTTACAGAGATTAAAGGAAGGAAATTTCTTATAAGATATGAAAAGGTTTAAAGAGTAAAAGATAAAAATGTGGCAAAAATGCTCATCTGGCCAGTGTTGGAGCTTGACATGTTGTGTTGTGTATTTGACTTCAAATAGCATAACAAAGAATATCTATCTGCCTATTAGTGAAGTGCAATGCCAAGTTAACTCAAACCAATGAAAGCATGTTTGTTTGAAATTAAAGAATGCTGATTCATGTTTATAGAGAGGCGAATCATGTAGCTGATTTCATGGTTGTTATTAGAGCTGAGAGGCAAATGCCTTTTTTTCGGCCCTGATCGTATGAAAACATATGAGGTTGCTGATGTATTAGACATATTCCATATTATAGCATAACTTCCTCCAGATAACTTTGGTGACTATATAATTTCAATGGCTACAACTCCATCTGATGTGCTTGTTGTTGAGCTGTTACAGCGTGAATGCCATGTTAAACAACCATTGAGGGTTGTCCCATTATTTGAAAAGCTTGTTGGTCTGGAAGCTGCTTCTGCTGCCGTGGCCCATCTTTTCTCAGTAGTTTGGTATGGGAACATAATAAATGGGAAGCAAGAACTTATGATTGGGTACTTGGATTCAAGAAAGGATGTTGGGTGTCTCTCTGCTGCTTGGCAGGAATATAAGGCTTAAGAAGAGCTTGTGAAGGTGGCAAAATAATATGGGGTGAAGCTAACAATGTTTTACAGCTGAGATGGGACAATTAGAAGCATACAAACCGATACTTCGCCATTTGATCGGTCATTCAAGTCCATATAATGGGAGCAAGGAGAAGACATCTACATCTAGTAATTTGGCAAAACTGAAGGATCTTTATGGTTATCTAAGTGATCAGAAAGGGGATGGTGGCATGGAAAGGGTTTTTAGAAGAGATACTAGTGGTGAAGAGGTAATTCGACTTGGTAGTTCTACGTTTTACTTATGCTGCTGCTTCTGCTTTAAAAAGGTTCCTTTTACCAATTCTTCTTCTCCTTCTTCTTCCTTCATCTCATTAAGTGTAAGATCTGTAGAGCATGTCTTTGCAAAATTTTTATTTCTTCGATGATATCTACCTATTCTGAGATACCTTTACCAATTCTTCTTCTTCTTCTTCCTTCATCTCAATCTCAATCAATCAAGGTGTATGTATGGATATCTGAATTTGTGCTGTGTGAAAAAAATGCTATCAATGATCCCTATATATAGAGAGGCCAATCCATATCATTTTGTGTAGAAAGATTTGTGAATTGAAACCCATTTTGTTTTTTGTTTTTAAATGCTTGATTAAAATGCTTCTGGGTTGTAAATTGGGGAAGCTGGGGAGTTGATGCAACCAACCACCATGTCAGATTTTAGCATAGAACCGACGCGCCTTCAAGCGTTTCATTTCAAGTGCTTGTACATGCTGATAATTCACTTGTTCAATAGAACCAAACAAATTAGATTCATACGTGATATAGACACAAAATAAAAGTTCATATGTGAAATAGGAAAAAAAAAAGTTGAGGTATGGAATCGACCAATATAGTAAAGTTCATACGTGAAAGAATGTTTTTAACCAACTTCCATCGGCACAAACTAACGTTGATATGTTACTTTTGAAATGCAATAACATTTTGATTAAATTCCTTTTTTTTTTGAAATATTTATTATTTTTCTTGTTATATCATGATCAAATTAAATTAATCAAAATTTTATGAACACAAAAAATTACTTTTCTCCTTCTAAAATTATAAATTTATTTTTTTCTTTTTTTAGTAAATAAAAAGATAATATGATTTAAATATTGATGGAATATATAATAAGAGGTAATTCTACCTTTTTAAAATGATAATAGTAGAATTCAAACTTTACACTGTAAGATATTCTTAAAGAAAAATTACTAAATTATTCTTTTAATAATTTTTAATATTATAAGTTACTTTCTTTTAGAAAAATAATTGATTTATAAATTTTTATTTAATATGAATTTTTTATCAAAATTAACTAAGTTTAGTAAAATGTAATAAAAAAATCTAGCTATCTATCCAGTATGCAATGTAATTTTTTTTTGAGTCACTGATATCCAGAATTTATTAAACTCTGACTAGTTCTATTCGACTTAGGTAGGATTATAAGGGCGACAAATATCTTCTAACATCTATTTAACACAACTGCATATATTAAAATTTGAACCTCTAAAATCTAATTTAAGTGAAAACAACTCCTATCAACTGATTTCAACGATTATTGGTAAAATGCAATATAACTTTCGTACAAAAGACTCTAATTGCAGCATATGTAAATAGTATGAAGCTAATTAATTTAGTATTTTTCATTATTTTTTTATCAATTTTAATATTTTTCATTAAGTTATTGTAAAAGTGTTGGATTATGATTTTGTTTGAAGAAGGATTGAGATTTTATAAATAAAGAAACTACTAATAATGCCAATATAGTTATTGAAATAAGCTAACAATTTGATTAACCAGGCTGTGAACACCATAATTATAGATACATAATTCATTCCACCACCAATCACTGCCTAAATTGCAAACAGCTGTGGGGCTATAAATAGCCTAAAAAAGGGCAATAGAGAGTGATACTTAGAGTGTGCAAATTAAAAGAAAATGGAAAATTGATTAATATATAATTAAAACATGAAAAATGAAATGGACCCATGACCATGAGAAACAGGAATGCTTTGGGAAGAAGACATGGCCTCAACTCAAGTCAAATTCATAGGCACACCTCTACCTCACATGATTACAAACACTTTTGGGGTTTCTATTTTTATAAATGTGTTTTTGGTTATAATCCCAACAACACTCTTTTTTTTTTTTTTTTTTTTTGGAGCTTGTGATTTCTTCATGGGACCCTTTCAATTCTCATCCACACTATCCCAAACATTTTGCCCACCTTTTTTTTTTCCTGCAACCCCTTATTATTTCTTGCTAAAATCCATTTTTAAACCCCTCAACCACCACCAATTTTTTTTTAATATTAAATTTCTATTATTTTATTACATTACATCAAATTCTTATGTCATTATTATATAGCTATAGAATTTTAATTTAATAAATTTTATAAAAATATATAAAAAATTTAAAAATTTAATATATTATATAAATAAATAATAATATAAAAATTAATATATACATAAATAATAATATAAAGCTCAATATAATAGAAAAAAAAATAATAGCTCAATATAAAAAATTACTATAATTCATACGTTTAAAAATAGTTTTTACCTCATTTCTTGCTCCATTGGTTGGTATTTTTGTTTTTTTTTTTGCAATTACAAAAATTATTATCTGAGTGTTTAATTAATTTTGCATGTATATTTCTCTATTTTAGTTTATATACTTAATTTAGAGTCTAAATGCAGGGTTTCATTCTTTTAAGGATCTATCAATAAAAATATGTTCATTAGGTGAAGGATAAATTTTTTTAAAAATGATTTTAATAAGAGGATTACCGCATTGCATGTGTGTAGGAATTTAAATTTAATATTTAAACACCAGCATAGTTTTTGTAAAAAAAAAAACATCGGCATAAGTTTGAATTTTTTTTTTAAAAAAAATATAGATATTCAAATTCCACTTAAATCTATACTTCAAATATCTTAATAATTAAATTAATGCATGTCACCATTTAAAATCAAAATATAACTTAAGTTAAAACAGCTAATAAATATTATTTCAATAATTGAACCGGTCAAAATAAAATGGCAAATGCATTATTATTTAGCCATTTTAATTTGTAATTTTTTTAGAATTTTTTTAGTTTAAATAAATGAAAGTCTATGTGAGTGTGTTTGATTTAAATAAAAATTTTGTCAAACTTATTTTGAATTTAAATAATTTTTTTTAATGAAATATATTTGGCTTAAATGAATTTGAAATTTATTTAAAATAAAATGAATTTTTTGATAGAATTGAATCAGTTTGACATATTTCTTAAAGGTAAAATTCAAGAAAATAATCAATGACAAATATTTTACTTAAAACTTGAAGTTTTTTCATCTAAATTTTGTTTTTCACCCAAAATTTAACAAATTAAAATTTTAGACTACATAATAAAAAAAATTACTTTTGACTACAAAATGTTTAATGCGAGTTGTAATTAGTAAAATATTAAAAAAATAATATAAAATAATTGGCCATTTTATTATCGACAATTAATCAACAAAATTGGTAAAAGACAGTGATATTTTAAGTATATTTAAATGCTTTAAAAATTAAAAAGTAAAGCTTTGATTTGATTAATTTCAATGCTTTAATTGTTGGATAAGCAAAAGCAAGCATCAAAACTAAAATTAAAAGGAAAATAGAAAAAGAAAAAGAAAAAGAAAGTAGCAATAATGGATTCCAATTTGCAGGTTCTCAGTCTCCCATAAAACTTCAACTAAAATGCCCACTCACGCACACACAGTCACAACAACAAGACAAACCATAGCCCACCTAACTGCCCTTCTTTCTTCTTTCTTCTTCTTATTTTTTTTAATATCTCTTTTGAATGCAATTAATAAACAAATTGATCCCATAAATCAAAATTCTCTTCTTTCTTCATTCTCCATTAATAACTCAAAAATCAAAATCAAAGCTCTCTGCTTTTCCCTCTCTGTATCTGAAACTTGTTAATCTTTCTGCAACATTCCGTTCCATTCATTTCTACTATCATTATTGCTGTTATTGTTGTTCATTTTCAGTTTTTGATTCTTCTCTGTAAAGATCATGTCAATTTTTACAGAGACTAATTCTACTTCAGCAATAACAGAGCAAACCAGGCTAAGAAAACCCAGAAACCAATTCCACCACCACCATCATCAACCGGAAGAATTTCCCATTTCAACTGCAGAACCAGAAACAGATCCAAACCCACAAATTTATCGGTCCTCTAAATCTGCAATTTCCTCCCTTTTCCTCTCCCCATTTTCCATAAACTCCACCACTGAACCCACCACTACCACCAAGAAAAAAGGCACAACCTTTAGAGGCCTAGGATGCACAGCAGGTGCAGCCCAGCAAGTGTCGGTGCCAGCGGTGATACGGTCATCGGCTGAGTGGGAAGGGAAGAAGGTAAAGAAGAAAAAGAATCAACATCATCAAAAGCAGCAGAAAATGAAGAAGGAAAGTATAAAGATTTGCAGTGAAAATATGCTGCAGATGAGTGTGGGTGATGGGAGCAACAGTAATAGTAATAGCGATACCAATAATCATAATAATAATAGTAGTAATGGGAGCTTTAATTCTGGGAATTGTATGGTTATGCAAGATGTTTGGTGTGGACCTGGAATTGGGTTTTCTGCTGATGCTGTTGTTGGGTCTGTGGATTGTGTCGTGGCTGCTAGAAGGATTCACAATAACAACAGCAGCAACAACAATAGTAATGCTTCTTCTAGTAGTAGAGGGAAGATTGATGTGGAGAAAATTAATCAAAGAGAAAGAGAAAGAGAAAGGGAGAGGGAGGTATTATTTTTCTTGTTCTTATATGCAATATTATTTTTCCCCCCTATTCTGGGTTTGTTTATCTATCAATGCATATAAAAAGGTTTGATTTTTTATTTGATTTCAAGGATGGTACATGGGTTTTGTTTCATTATGAAACTTTTGCATCTGGATTTTGATTGATGTACTTTGTTTAAGGTCGTTTTATTTTCTTCAAACAAAGAGTCATTTTTTCCAAGTTTTGGATTGATGAGTTGATTTGATTGTATGTTAATATTTTTGACTCTTTGTATGCTTTGAATTCGTAAATTTTCATCAATTATCAGAGTCGTATTTATCACGTTAATTTAATAGTGTATAACATATACCTCCCATTTTATTTTGGTGTCATCACTGTAGAAGAGGCAGGAAACCCTTAAAGCTCCTTCTGCATCTGTATTTATTTGTTCTTCTCTCCATCTGGTGATTTGTGTTCTTTTATATTTCAATAGAAAATGTGTCTTTTTCTTTGAAGTGCTATATTTTTATTCTTACTTGCCAATCACTTTATGCGTGTACGTATAATGTTTCATTGGTAACTAACGCAAGGCTTATATTGGTCCAGAATTGCGGACCCCACATGATTTAGAAGAGTTAGCTTATACGGAGTTTGTGATAAGCACTTGAGTTTGAACTGAAAAAGGATACTTGCTTCTTCAGTCCATATATAGGATTTTATGGTTATATTCTGTTTGTTGGTGGTGTGTTGAACAAAGAATTGATTCACTTTGTTTTGGTTAATATTGTTGTGTTCTCTAATTGTTTGTTCAATTCTTGTGTCTTTTTCTGTGAAGCTGATTCTGTTTTATCAATTTTTTGCAGCGTGCTTCTTGTTTAGGGAGACGAGCTGCAGTAAACCCAGAAACTCTTTCTTTTCTGGATACCGACTCAGTTTTTGTAACATCTCGCCCTGAAGCAGAAGTTTTTGGGAGTAGGTATTATCGTCATGTTCGGCATCCTTCCCCTGATGGACTCGCTGAGGTGTGTACACATTGCTTAGTTTTTTTTCTTAATGTTTATTTTTATGTTTTACCAGCTGGTGTTATAGTGTTGTATAGTTTGAGTGGAGTTCTTTTGGTGACTTCTTTTTATTCTAGATGAGCTCGGTGGCTGTGGTGCAACAGCTGATTACCCATTTCATGTTGATGATGCCTCTCCCTTTTGCTCCTTGGCATGAGAATGGTCTATCTTGTAAAATATTTTACTTTAGTGAACCACTCCTGACAATATATCAGCTAGTTTATTCTGAGCATGAAACAAGGGATCTCAACTTGTATTTTAAAATTTATTTTGCTTGCTTCTTCTCATCGAAGTTGAATACTAAAGAGATGGGAAATCATGGCTCTCATTTTTTTTTCCCTTGCATTTTCTTGTCCCTGATACCAGGATTAGCTTCTATTGTGTTTGAGACTTGTATAGTTTTATTTTCTATATTATCTTGCTTAGTCAAATGTTGCCTTCCACTTATGTTCAAATATTGAGGCAAGGGGAGAGTCTATTCTTTGGGTAAAAAGATAAATTAGAAAAGCAAAAGTTGTCCTTAAGATAACTGAATAAATGGGCTTAAAATTCCAAAATAACAAATTTGACATTCATTCTATTGTATGCCAAATTGTATTATTTAACTTACAGGATTATAGAGGGCTTGACTCCTCAGATGGATGCCTCATGCCTTCTTCAGTTGCTGTGTTAGTTTAATAGCATAGATAATTATAAGATAGTGATGACGGAAGGCCATGGATCAGTGCTACAATCAGAAATTTCTCTGTAGTAGACGTAACTCGTAAGCTTTTTTAAATTGATGCTCTTTCAATTGCCATCTGAAATGATCAAACTGCATACACAAACACACATCCAGGTTACATTGAAGAGTCCCAAGGGGCATTCTTACTGGCTTATAAATATTTATTTACATGTGAGTGATGATTATTGCTTTCTGGAACTATTTATGGAAATAAATTGAGAGCCATGGATGAATTGTATTGCATTTGTAACTGTATAACGACAATTGTGGAGGGATTCTTCTTCTGAGTCATGTATTTTATTTGATCTATTTTGGGTCCATTTGCTTTCCTTTGAGCTCAACCTCACTTTTTCTGGTGTTAGTGAGATTGAATTCTAATATTTGTTACTCGCTTGTTTGAGATGCTCCCAATCGTGCGTAGGGCTACATTGTGCTAATGTGATTATTCATGACAAGTCACCAAGGCAGTATTTTATGCTAGTGGTACAATATCTATGATCTATATGTAAATTTTGCAGTCATCAATGACAATATTTTACATAATTTTTCTATTAAAATTTTTATTGCTATGTAGTTTACTTGAAAAGGCTTTTTTTTTTCTGATGTTTCTCTATGTTGAAAATTACTTGTGTCCGGTATAAAGATAGTTGATGCATGCCTGAAAATTTACATGTTCATTTTATAGTTAGCTGGTCTAATATGAGGGAATTAGATGTTCACTCTAGGAAAACAGAAAAGTTGCAGCATGGTGACAAGTATTATGTGTTGCTTGGAAAGTATTATCATGCAACTCTTTGAGCTGCGGATTGCATGAGCGAAGTATTTGGGATGAGAAAAGTTAGGGTTTTGCAAGTGTTTATGTATTGAATATGATCAATAGTGTCTTCATTCTTCATGTCATCTAATGCATTTTAGCGCAATGACAACTTGTGTTAGTGTGCCTAATTGATTTGCTGTTGAGATCACTTGGTATACAAGACAATTTACGGCACTTATGGCCAATTGCAGATTATGATGCTTCAGAATAGTATCATGATGGGCGGAAGACTTGACCGGTTTAGTGATTGGAGACTGGACATTGATAACATGTCATATGAGGTGTGTTGTATTCCTAGGTCTCCATTTTAAATTCTTGTTCCAGTTTATTGTAATTGGTGAGTCGAGGCTTGGATACAGAAAGAAAAATGTAAATGGTTAGCTCTTTCTATGCTTCCATTACTCATGCAACAATTCTAAATTTTAGCACCATTTGGGTATTTGAGCTTAATGTATTTAAATACTTGAATAATCTGTACTTTTCCAGCTTACTTGATATGTTTGAATCTTTAAATTACCATGCATAATTAGTCATTTAGAATTTTCTTTGTTCTGGTGCTAACAGCAACTGCTTGAGCTCGGTGAAAGAATTGGCTATGTGAGTACTGGACTGAAGGAAGATGAAATTGGCAAGTGTCTTAGGAAAATTAAACCTTCAATTGTCAATGGCTTACCATCACGCTTACCCGTGATGCTGGATAAAGGGTGCAGTATTTGTCAGGTGAGTGAAAATCTACTTGTTTAGTTCTTGTTGCTTTCAGCTATGCATTTCCTTATATTTTCTTTGCTTTAAGGTCTATAAATAAACATCACATTTTTTGTTCTTTTCTTTAAAGTGTGCATAGCCTTTGCATTTACATTTCTCTGTACAGGAGGAGTTTGAATCAGATGATGAGCTGGGGAAGCTGGACTGTGGACATGGCTTTCATGTACAATGCATAAAGCAATGGCTTGCACAGAAAAACACTTGCCCAGTCTGTAAGACAGAACCTGTGGCTCGGGGCTAGGTATTCTTCATCATCCTTTTGGGTAGAGAGTTTCAAAATTGCCGCTCTTTGCCCCTTCTCCCCTCTAAAAGATGTATAGGTCTACCATTATACATAATCTTGAATTCATTCATTGGTGTGAAGCTTCAAATTTTCTTGTTGAAATGATAGGCCACCCTTAATGGGTAAATTCAGCAGGTTGATGCTGGTTGAAGTTAATGGTACTGGAATTTGATGGGAATCCTAGTTTGATAGGTGATTGAATGGAAAGTGTGCTAGATTCAATGTCCTTTTGTTTTTATGGTTGCTTTCGAATACATATATATTTGATCTGGTACGTGAAAGTTGATGATAGCTCAAAAGCAGTCGGAGAATGCTTTAGTTTCAGTTAAATGTATTATTAAAACCTGTAAGGTTATAAAAAACATATATTAAACAAATTGAAATTTTCATAAAATTGCAAAACAAAATTTAGAAGAATAATCGTGGCATAAATTTAATTATGAATCAAACCAGTTGATTTTACAGATTGCATTTTTCCAATTGAAATTTTACCTTACCGTTTAGGAATTGAAATCTAACATGCACTTCAGAACAAAAGATGCCTGCAAAGCAGCTAATGTTGCATAAATGCAACTGTATTAAAATCCTAGTCATTCTACCAAGTGTAGGGGTGAGCAAAACTGCTCAACCTCCAAAATTTGTTTTTTTTTTTTTTTGAGTCACCCGGAATCGATCCACTGAAAAACTGAACATTATATATATATATATATATATATAGCCTTTATATTTTTATTGAACTCTAACCAGGGTTCTTGAGGGGTAAAGACGCTCGGAAACCATCAAACTACTAGGGATTAGCTGCTTTTTTTTTTATTTCTTTAATTTTTTTATTATTTAATCGATTACATAAAAACTGACAGACCATCCACCTTATTATTTTGGTTCGGTTCGATTTTTATTTTTGAAAAAAAAAAAAATTCGACCTGTCTGAATCCAATCGATGCACTTTCCTAATGAAGTGTGCCTCTTAATCACAAGAAGATAAAGGAAAATTAAACA
>CATIWM010076951.1:0-29569 GCA_949671775.1 Mallotus repandus
AGAATTGAATGAAGAAAAATAAGAAAAATTAAATTAAATGCAATGTTGATTTTTTTTAAAGAAAATATAAATATCATTTGTATAAACACTTAAAAGCAGTAAATAATTAAACATTAAAAATATATATTGCATAATTAAATCTATAAAATAAATAAAATTATTTTAATAAAATTTTAACAATATAAGTCACTTATACAATAAAATAATATAATAAATTAATAAAATTATAAATAATCATGAGTGATTCTAATATAAAAACTATTAAATTAAAGTAAATTATTTGTACTAAAATTATTAGATTTTTTACGTATGAATAATTAAATAATTTTTTAAGTTAATAATAATTGCTGTGAAAGGTATATAATTATTTGAAATTAACGGTAATTAAGTCATTTAAATTATTAATAAAGTCAAAATAGAATGCAATTATTAAGAAGAAAAGTGTAAAAATTTCTACCTTTTATTCATGGGCATGTTAAAAACATAGAGTTTGAATTTTGTTGATTTAATTACAACTTTTACGTGATTTAAAAGGAAAGTCATTATTATTGTGTAGTTAATAATATTTAAATAATACAATGATGATGTATGAACAGTAAATATTTAAATTAAAAAAAAGTCATCATTATTGTGTAGTTAACCATACGTAAATAATATGATATTTCTCTAAATAAAAAATTAATGATTTTTGGCATTTGTGTTGTCTTAGCTAAATATCACCACATAGCTTAAGATTTATTACTATTATATTATTATTATTATTTGGCCCATTAGTGTAAAAAGTTTAAACGTTTGCAACATTTATAATTTTATTTTAATCATTTAATTTTAGTAAAAATGTCTCAAGTAGACAAATATTTAGCAATTCTAGCTAAAATAGCTTTTTGATCAAAATTAAATAAAAATATTAACATAACATTTTATAAAATATCATTTTTTTTTAATTTTTTAAATCTATAATGAACTATTGGTAAAAAAATCTAAACGTTTCAAATTTTTGAAAAATTTATTCTAATTTTTAAATTTTGATAAAATATTATAATTTATCCAACTTATTAATATCAATAATTATTTATTTAAAATTAAATAGAAATACACACACAATAATAAAAGAATTATATTTATTATTGATAAATTATTAAATTCATAAATAACTTTCATTATAATAATTTTAAAAAATAAAAATATTTTTAATATAAATATTATTACTCTAGATAATTTAAAATTTTTAATTATTTCATAATTATTTATTTGAAAGTATTTAAAAATATCTAATTTTTTTTAGAAAATAAAATCTAACTTTGACATTTAAAGAAAATTCATGATACATAGATATAGTTCTTAAAAATTTTATTAAAATAATAGTCCATCATAAATTTAAAAATTAATTATATGTAAATTTAATTTTTTAATTATCATATCAACACTTTTTATTCAATTAATCAAATGATTTTTAAATTAAAATATGTTTTCAAAATTAAAACTGAGATAAAATTGTCAAAAGAATAGATTTTTATGAATTTTACAACATAAAAGGTAAATTTAACATTTACAAATGCCATATCACATATTTTAATCAATTTTGATCAAATACTTATTTGTGCTAAAATTACCAAGAATTAATAAGATCGTAACATTTAAAATTAAAAAGTTGAAATAAAATTACAAAAATTGTAAACATTTGAATTTTTCATGCGAATAAACTTTATCATCATTATTATTATTATTATGGGCGTATGACTTATTTGTGGCTACAGTGGGAGGGAATATAGTGTTTTTTTTTTTTTTGAAATTAGTGTACTATATAGTATGAAAATGGAATTGTTGAAAAGTAAAAACACCAAAAAGGAACAGGTAAAAAAAAAATTCTCAAAAATATAGAAAATGTATAAATATTACAAATTTAAATCTATGTGTAAATATTTATTTTGTTTAATATGGACAGTTTAAAACTCTATTTATTGAAATAAAAAATAACATTAATAATCAATATTTAACTATCAAATAATTTTAAAAGAATACTATTAAGTGTAGTAAATAATAAATTAAAATAACCATTGCAATCATTTTTAAAGAAGTTACACCAATTTTATAAATTTTCCTTCATATACTCTTCTTATTTTTTATAGATACAGAGAAAACATGTTTTAAAATTCAAAATATGTCTAAAGCTTCAACAAATTGCAGAAATGATTTCGAAAAATTATGAAAATATATTACATATAAAATTTTTATTTGTGAAAGTGTCTTAGAAACATTGAAACGTTAGTTCTATAATGTACTTCGTAGGTGGCAAGTAGTAGAACTTTCAATTAGATAGGTGTAGCAGAAATCCGTCAGTCCAAGTAACTCGTGGAGAAGAGAGAATTTGGATGTTAACCAAACCTCGTTGAATGCAAAAAAACGGAAAAAATTACAAATTTAGTGTATAAACTTTTCAATTTTTTTTACCAATGATAAAAATGCGTATTGTTCCGACAAAGGAACAAATAAACACCTAAAACTATCAAACAAGACCTTAGTTAAAAGTTTCTTCATCCATATATGGCTACCCAAGAACACATTACAACAACTAAAATTAATTCCAACAAAAATAGAGGCTAATAGAAGATAATACAAACCAAGTGAGATGATGAAAGAAACAAAAATAAAATAAAAATCACTAAAACTAAAAGCAATCATTGAATGAGTATCATTGTAACTATGTTTAGGATCCTAACTCCTGGTTAGGTCAGATCAATGCTTCTAACTCTTACAAAATATGAATGTGATAAAACCCATTTGACAACATTTTGGGGATTATTGAATACTGGTTAAGCCAGATCAGCCAGATCAATGCTCCCAACTCCTGTAAATGGCTGGGGTAAAACTCATTTGATAATGAATTCCTCCCACGAGGAAAATAGGTAAAAAATTATTCATCATCGAGTAAGTTGACTGACGAATTTGTTGACAAATTTGTTCTTGAATCATCTCCAAAGAAGTATAGATCTACAATAGCTATAGAAGAAGAACCCACAAAAGAGCATACCAAACAAACAAACACCATAAAATAACTTTTTAGACGACTAAAATCATTCACTAAGAGAATGTAGAAAGACGTGAGAAGAAGATAAGACTTGTGTCCAGAAATGAATTCAAATTTGTTTTATAAAGGAGAGGGCTCTTTTCCCAAGTTAGAGAAAAACAAGAATATAATGGAGAAAAACAGGAGCAGAAGAATTCAATTTTTTTTTAATTTTGAGTGTTTAATTTTCTTTATAATCAAGTGTTTGTGAACTTTAAAAAGACATATCAATTTAGCATCTCCAGTCAATTTGATGCTAATTTTGTGCTTAATCATATCAAATGGTTCCACCTCTATCTTATTCATTTGCCATGTAAAATATCACATATGTTAACTTAAGTAAAAGATATAGATAACCTTACTTTGACAAAATTGCTCTCATCTTCTACATTGAACTAGGGTATTTAAAATACAAAAAACATTTCAAAAAAAGAAAGAAACAAACACTAAAAGATTATAAAATTAGTACAACACTAAAGCTTAATATTTGTTATGGTGTGATTAAAAAAAAAAAAGCAAAGAGCTATAGAGGAAGGAAGATGAAAAAATAAGAAGAACAAGTTGAATAATACTGTTAGGGCAGACACTCTCTTTTGCTAGTTGCTTCCTTTTAGTTATGAACCAAGTAAAAAAATTTAGCTAGTCCTCACTAAGAAAGGAAAATAAGTAGATTTTTTGTGTCACCCATCAAATTTCTTAGTTGAATTTCATCATCAACATCATTTATATTTTGTGTGTATTTGATAATAGTAGTAAAAGTACTGGATTGATTTAATTTTGTGTTGGGTGAGAGTAGTTTAATTAGTAAAGAAGAAGAGATGAGTTTCTATCTATCAAAATAAAATTTGAACTTTTTTATCGTTTTAGTTGTTGTAGTAAAAGAAGAAGACATGAGAAGAAAAAATATTAAGGATAATATATAGTTTTTGAAATAAGAGAAAGGATGGGTTTAGTTTTAATGTAAAAGAAAAGAATATAGAGAGAGCTTGCATATAGAGAGTTTTAATGCAATTCTTTTTCTTCTTTGTTCTTCATTATTCTTTACCTTCTTCTTTAGTTTTTTTTTTTTTACTTTTTTAGACCTTAATTTCTAATTTCAATGGCATTATATTTGGTATAAGAAGAGTTAGGTTAAACTTATGAGATTTCTCCCACAAGGACTTTTATGCTTAAGTTAGAATTTTATATGTACTGTATGCAAAGAATTTATTAAATGTAAAGAATGTATAAATTGAGAAGAGATGAGAGGTATACAGTGATATATAGCTCAAACTTGGTTGGATTTGGACTTTTATTGTTGATAATCCTTGTCCTTATAAGACTAGTTTTTCTTATTGAAAGTAAAGTTGATTGCCTTTCTCCATATGGATTTAGACTTCTTCATGTGTTTTAGAGTGTTAGGCTTACCTTCTGGCCCTAGATATTGATATGAGGTATCAAGAGTCCCTCCTTCTCTAAATGTTGTTCAGATATTTATGTCTGATTGATACAGAGTGATTTGATCTTTGTATCGTCCTTTGCATGTACCTTAATATTGAGCTTTTTTTATCTAAGTACTCGTAGTGCTTATGAGTATTTGGACTAAGCATGCATAGAGTGCTAGTGAGTATTGAACCGAGCACACATAGTGTTGGTGTATATTGTACTGAGCATGCATAGAGTGTTGATAAGTATCAAACCAAGCATGTGTAATGCTAGTGAGTATTGTGCCAAGCACGCATAAAGTGCTAGTAAGTATCGAACGGAGCACACATAATGCTAGTGAGTATTGGCTGAGTACATGTAAAGTGTTGGTAAGTATCAAACTAAGCACATATAGTGCTTATGAGTAGTGGACCAAGCATGCATAGAGTGTTAGTGAGTTTAGAATTGAGCGTATGTAGTGCTAATGAGTATTAGATCGAGCACACGTAGAGTGCTGGTGAGTTTCAAATGTAGTGCCAGTAAGTAGAGTGTTGGTAAGCGTTGAGTCTTTATTGTATGCTAATATGATGGGTACTTGTAATGAATCATAGTTTATAATGAATAACAAATGAATAAAACTTTACCATTAATGTAACTTGATGTAATGTCTGATGTCTTCGGACATTTTTGAATATGGTGTCTCTACACGACCTTTAATGTGTCAGTTTAAAGTAGTCATATATATGACTGCTGTGGAGATGCTTTAGTTTCTACTTTGATAATCGCTCAGACGTGGGAAATTAATGCTTGTTAGTAATTCCCTTTATACCCCTACAGTTACGATAGTAAGTTTTGACACCTAAGGACATTCAACATCCTTCTCGAACTTTGATTCGCTTATAAATATTGCCCTTTAGGGTTAGACGCTCACGTCTTTTTTTTATTTTCTTCAACTGTCACTTATTCTCTGCTTCTACTTCTTCCAAGCCTCATCGATGTTCCTTTCCTGCCATTTTTCTAGTTGTCCTTGCCATCACAACCTCTTGCGGCTAGAAGGTTTAATCTTCTATTTCAATTATTCTCCCTTATATTATCTTCTTTGTAATTCCTCTTAGATTGTTTAAGATACTTATGGCTCCTAGAGAGAAGATAGATTCCTCTCAATTTGAATCTAAGGTAGATAAACACTTAATTAGGGATTACAAAAGAAGGTTTCACATTCCTTCTAACTATAAAATGTTCACTGTAAATAGAAAGTTTAGGGCTCATAATCATTTAAAGGGAAATAATCAAATACTAATTTATTTAGATCAACTTGAAGGAGGTTTAAGATTCCCTTTAGATCCCTTTGTAAAAATCTTCTTGGATAATTATAACATGGCACCTGATTAGTTGTATCCCAATAGCTATTGACCTTTTTACTGCTTTTTTTGAGCTTGTCCAATCACATGACCGAGATCTGAGTTCCTAATGCATCAATACATGTATAAATATATTTTTTTTATCGAGCATGAGTTTGATTTCGATGATATTTGGTGAGACTGGTCTTTAGATGCTCACATCATCAAATGTCCCTCCAATCTCTCTGATGATGTTCTCTCATACTTTGGTGTGTTGCACACATACTATTCTATAGATAGTTTATCATTAGACTACTATTCTCAAAAGTATTATTTAAGGCTATACTAGAGTGAAGCAAGTCAGTCTAGGTGGTAGAAAATCCTATTAATCATGAAGGTATTTTTTAACTTATATTTTTTATTTTATATTGCAGATGGTTTTTATAATGTAGATGGTTGAACTTGGTTTTTTCATAGATGCATATTCAGATGACAATAACTTGCAAGAGTAGATGGATGAAATTACTGAGATGACTGATCAAAGAGTTATTGAAGCTCCAGTCAACTCGATGGCTTTATCCAATAAATAAAATGGGAAAAAACTTAGGGGTCCTGACAATGAATATGAAAATTCTTCCGAAGATGGAGCGATCTTGATCAAGCATCATCAATTACTTAAAGTTTTGATATGAAGCCCTAGCTCAATCAGAAAATTCATCCTCTATCGATCTACAACACCATGGTTCGAGAACACACTATTAACATCTTGCATTTAAAGCAAAATGTGGCGAAATAGAAAGATAGTGAAAAAAAATATTGCTAATGATTAACTTATTCTAAACTTCATAGAGGTACTCTCTTTAAAATGTCAAATAAATTTTATAATTCTCTTAGCATCATCCTAAACCTTTCTTTATGTAGGTTATCCAAGGGGTGCTTCACTTAAAAGATGTCTAATACCTTTTGAAGAGTAAGGTTAATCCTAAAGAACAAAAAATAAATGAGATTGAAATCGAGCATGAGGCTCAGTTGGAGAGGGCAAAAACTTTCTAGAGATGGCACAAGCTGATTGAGCTAACACTCAGAACTTGAGAAAGGTCAAAAGAAAATTGAGGATCTTTAACTGAGTGAGCGAGTGTTGAAGACCTTGATCGGTAGCTAGCTAAAGAAAAGGATGACCAAAAAAAGGACTTTAAAACTTTTCAAAATGTAACAAAATAGTTCTTCCATGCCTATAAATCTGAGTGCCAAAGAATTTTTACCCAGTAGTATGTGGCTATAAAATTTTAAAGCTGGATAAGATTTCTTACAAAGAGTTGGATGAAATTGCTAAAAAAGAGCGAGCCTTTGCCGCCACATAATTCGAACACCAAGGAATGATAGAGGGTGGCAGATCCAAGCCTCAAGCTTCCTCCCATGGTAGTACTTCAACCAAGTCTCATGTAAATAACTGATTGTAGCTTTTGCTTTTTGAATCACTTCCTTTTGTACTACAATATTTTATTAATAAAGAGTTTTTGGAAAATGATGTCTCTTTTCTCTCATTATTGTTGAAATCAGACCATTACATAGCACAAATTTGATTGATACATCATTGAATGACTATTTTGAGTCTTCTAGCTCAATTTTACTAATAAAATTTTCTAAGGCTTTATGCATTTCAATATTTAGGAAGTTCATTGCCTTTGACATCTTTTATTTTCTATGCACCCTCTTCGCACATTCAATGATTTAATAGGCTCCTTCTCAATTAGGCCCGAACTTTCCAATTCTTGAGCTTTCTTTCCCTATATCAGCCCTTCTAAAAACTAAGTCTCCAACCTTGAATGCTTTATTCTAGACTTATTTGTCATGGTAATTGGCAATCCTTTGTCTTTGAGCTTCTGCTATAACTAAATGCTCTCTTCTTTCCTCAAGTAAGTCTAAATAAATATGAGCATTGGCTTTATTGGCAACTAGATCTAACTCTTCAAATACTCGATAGCTTGAGAGTCCAATCTCAACTAGAATGATAGTGTCCATTCCATAGGTTAGTTTGAATGGAGTTTCACCTATGGAACTTCTTGGTGTAGTGTGGTATGCCCAAATGACATTGTAGAGTTCGTTTACGCAGCTACCTTTCTTCTCATATACCCTCTTCTTTATTCCTTGCAAGATAGTCATGTTTGTAACTTTTATCTGGCCATTTGTTTGTGGATGAGCAACAGAGGTAAATTTAAGCTTGATATTTAGCCTAAAGCAGAATTATTTGAAGTTTTCATTGTCAAACTACTTCCTATTATCAGTAATTAGGTTGTAGAGAATGCCAAATCTACAAATGACTTCTTTTCAAAAGAAGTTCCTTACTCGAGCCTCGGTGATTGTAGGTAATGCTTATACTTCAATCCACTTAGTAAAGTGGTCAATTGATTTGATAAGGAATTTCTTTTAAGTTGTAGAGATAAGAAATGGTCTTAAGATGTCCATTCCTTATATAGCAAAGGGGTATAGGCTGCCAATTGGATGATGAAAGTTGGCAGGCTTATGAGATAATTTGGCATATTGCTGGCATTTTATATAGCTTTAAATGAGTTGTAAGGAATCTTTTGATATAGTCAGCCAATAGTAACATTGTAACATGGCTTTCCTTACTAGGAAATCTTGCCCTTTATGAGCACCACACATGCCTTTATAGATCTCTCTGAGGATATAATTACCTTCTTCAAAAGAAATACACTTGGTCCAAAGATAAGTTAATGACCTTCTATACAAGTTCCCATTATATAATGAATTATGTGAAGTTTTGATTCTCAACTTTCTTACATTTATTTTGTCATATAGTAAGGTTCCATCCTTTAAGTATTTTACAATTGGTCTCATCCATTCAACGACTTCATCAATGGTTAATGTTTTAGCTTCTTCAGTGCTTAGTTTGACTAATTCTTCACTTAGAATAAAATTTTAAAATAGTCGACCATTTTTCCAATACTGATTGTGATAAAGCATTGGCTTCACCATTTGGGTCTCTAGGTATGTGGATGATCACCCATTGTCCACCATCAAATTTGAGCTTCTTTAGGAGTTGATTTACCTTCTTAGAATATTTAATCTTACTCAGGTCTTTAGTGGTGAAGACTCCCTTTCTCTAGTTGACAACTAACTGAAAATAACAAAAGACCTTTTATATGCTCTGATTAAGATTCATTTGCCAATTTGAGTCATGTAATCAATGTATCATACTTGACAACATTATTGGTGGCTTTATATGCTATTTAGACTTCATATTAAATCTTGATTTTACTAGGCCCAACTAAAACTATTGTTGCTCTTGAGCCTCATATACTTACTATTCCATTGACATATATATGGTATATTTGCTCAGCTTAACTACTAATTATCATCTCCTGAATAAACTTTGAAAGCACTTGGGCTTTGATTGGTTGTCTTGACTCAAAAGAGATGTCATGTTCACCTAATTAGATCGATAATTGAAGTTGTCCAGATATCTTTGGCCTTTATAAGACTTCCTTCAGCAGGAAATTAGTTCTAACAACTATTGAATGTGCCTGAAAGTAATGTTTGAGCTTTCAAGTTGTGTGAACTATGGCGAGGGCCAACTTCCAAGCTTCAGATATCGAATTTTAGAGCCTTTGAGAACATTATTTACATAATAAATTAGGTTTTGCTCCCTTTAATCCTCTTTGATTAAAACAAAAGAAATAGATTCATGTCCAACTAAAATGTATAAATATAGCACCTTTTCTAGTATAGGCCTATTGAGCAAAGGAGGGGAGGATAATAATCTTTTTATTTATTCAAATGCCTCATGGCAATCTTTGTTCCACTTGAACTTCTTTGTGTTTTTCAGTGCCCAGAATAGTGGAAGATATCTTTTTACAAAGCATGAAATTAATCTACCGACCACTATGATTCTTCAATTGAGCTTTTGAAGCTCATTTATAGTTGCTAAAGCTTTCATGTTTAGAGTCACCTCCATTTTCTATGTATTAGCTTCGATTCCACGTTATGAAATCATAAATCCTAAGAACTTGCTTACCTTTACTTTGAAGACACATTTGTCCAAATTAAGCTTAATTTTATATTTGTTCAGCATTTGGAAGACTTGGTATAGGTCCTCCAAATGGTCTTTCTAGTTTTGACTTCATAATAATATCATTAGTGTAGACTTTAACAATTTTACTAAATTGACCCTTGAATATGAAATTCATGAGCCTTTGGTAAGCAGTCCCCGTATTATTTAATCTGGATGGCATGCCTTTGTAGCAATACAATCTCTTATGAGTGATGAAAGATGTTTTATTTTGACCCTCCTTCTTCATAGGGATTTAATGGTATCACTGTGCTGCATCAACAAAGCTATGAAGCTTATGATAGGCTATTGAGTCCACTAATTAATTAATTATTAGTAAAGGATAGTTGTGCTTTGAGCATGCTTTCTTTATATCTGTGTAGTCAACACACATCCTGTATTTTCCATTCGGCTTCTTTACTAAGACTACGTTGGCAACCCATTTGGGATGTGTTACTTCTTTAATGAATCCAACATCTAACAACTTCTTTGTCTCTTTAGTAATTATCATTTGCCTTTCGAAGGAAAATTTTCTCTTCTTTTGGACTACAGGCTTAATGGTTGGATTAATGTTTAAGCTATATGATGCTATCTAAGGATATATTCCAACTATCTTAAAAGCTTTAGAAGCAAATGTATTTAAGTGGCGGTTTAATACTTTAGCTATATTATTTCTCATCGAGTCATTAATCTCGTAACAAATCTTTAGATCCTTTTTATTGAACAATTTATGTTATGCTATCTCATCTATCAACATGGGATGGGCTTCTTGTTTGCCAATTTCAATAAAGTCCATTAGAAAAGCTTCTGCCTGATCTCTAATAGTTAATCAGTAGCACTGCCTAGCAGCTTCTTAGTCACCCCTTATGATAATTACTCGACCTTTAATTAGAGATAGAATTTCTAGGCAGTCGATAAAACCACCTTTGAGCTATCTTTATAAGCGTACTTGAAAAAACTCGACATAGAATAGGATCATTGACATTCTAAAGCATCATCTTCATTCGGAACATCAAAAACATGGACAATTGAATCTCCAGTTTGATCATATTGATCCAATTGCGGTAGCTTGAATTTAGGAGGAATCTATGCATTAATTATGTTACTAATGAAAGGTGTGCTTCCCTCAAGGATGGATGTAGTTCTCAATGTCACTCGGTTCGACCTGAGCTTTAAGTATTGCCTTGTTTACTTAACGAGTGATATCAGTTTCTTCTAATGGAGGGATTCAAATGTTAGATTTAACCGCTTTATATTTGTTTATGTCAGATTCTCAACCGGTACAATTTTATGAACGTATCCTGGAGTTGTCCCCATTGAGGTCTTGGCCTCTTGGGTATTCAGTTAATCCAGCGGGTGACATAGTAGTATTGGTCAGTCCATATACTCCAGTCTAAAAATTCCCATCTAAGCCTTTAAATTATTATTAAAGCTTTTTTTATAAAGATGAGGTAAGTTAACGAGCTAGATGATGAAGTTTTACATGACCATAATAACAACTACAGGAAATTCAGGGAGAATGGGGAAAGAAACAAATGGGATGGGCCTACTCATAAGTTAAAGAAGTGTATAATAAGAAAATGATGAGGATTTACCTCTGAAGGAAGGGTGTATGATAAGAAAATGATGAGGATTTACCTCTGAAGGAAGCCGACCAAAAGTGTAAATCGGTCATTTAAGTAATTAACTTAGTGGGTGCCATTGGCTGGGTTATTCCACCAGTTTTAGAGCTCAGTGATGTGAGATCAATGGACAACAAGGTGGTGCCTGTACCCAAAGAATTCCTTGTGTTAAACTCAAATGGATGATATTAAGGCTTATTTTGACAAACAACAATCTTTAATTCGAAGGATGATTCCCCATAGATAGCGCCACTTGATAACTCGTTTGCTATCCATCGAAACTACACACACACACAATAAGAGCTAGGGTGAACTTGTGGGATTTCTCCTACAAGGACTGCGATACTTTAGTTAGAACTTTATTTGTATTTTATGTAAAGAATTTGTGGAATGTAAAGGATGTATAAATTGAGAATATATATATATATATAGCTCAAACTTGGTTGGATTTGAACTTCTGTTGTTCATAATACTTGTCCTTGTAGGATTACTAGTTTTCCTTATTGAAAGTAAAGTAGATTACCCTTTCCTATACGGATTTAGACTTCCTCATGAGCTTTAGAGTGTTGGGTTTGCCTTCTAGGCCTAGATATTAATATGAGGTATCAATATTGAAAATTTTAAATTAGGTTGAGAATAATTTTATCAACTCAAATAATAATAAATATAACTGATAATATGAAAGCTAATTGAGAAGAAAGTAAAGTTCAATTAGTCCATTTCAGCATATAATCATCACCAAATCAATTGAAAATATTGATTTGATTGTCAATTTTAAAGTTCAAACACTTAATTGTAAAGAAAAAAAAAATAAACATTCAAATAGAAAAAATTAAAAAATTTGCATACTACTTTTGTAATTTTTTCCAAAAATATGAAGACAAAGAGAAAAGGTTCATTATTAGGAGCACTAAACGTTCAATCATATTGAAAAAATAAAAAAAAATAAAAACAGTTAACGAGACATTTTTAAATTAAAATTAAATGGAGATTAAATTAGTCTAGAAAAGGTCTTTTATC
Organism: Mallotus repandus; assembly: GCA_949671775.1. Taxonomy (NCBI): domain Eukaryota; kingdom Viridiplantae; phylum Streptophyta; class Magnoliopsida; order Malpighiales; family Euphorbiaceae; genus Mallotus; species Mallotus repandus. Next base: position 12,523 of record CATIWM010076951.1, read on the forward strand.
CAATAAACAAAATGCTAAAAGTACTTATTTGTCTTGCACAACATATACTTAATGAAATTTAAGTGTTCAGTTAAAAGAAAAATTGAAGTGTGGCATTATTATATGGAATGAGCCATCTTTGCCCATTTTGAATAATACAATGGCCCATCATAATCATGTTTAAGTTGACTGAGTACCTTTGATTTACTTTGCATTTTGCAATTATGGTGACATTCATTTCAGCTTGAGCATTTCATTTTTAAAAATTAATATAATATGTCACTTTAATTATCAAAAAAAAAAAAAAAGAGTAGATATTGTCTAGATTAAAGAGGGTATAGTTTAGATTACATCTCCTTCTGCTATCTTTTTGTGCATTACAATAAATACGCACACAATCAACTCTCCCATATAAAATTTAATAAATTAATAATTCTGTTATTTAATACTTCATAGATTTTAGTATTTTTTATAACTACTAACTATTATAAAAAATATTAAAAATTTAAAATTAAATTTTTTACTAATCTAAATATATATAATAAAAGGTATATTACTAAAATTTATTGGAGGTTTGCTCCAATATATTAATTGACTTTCCTTTTTGATAATATATTATTACATTTATGAGTTAGTTTTCGTTATGCTAAATTATTCCTCTTTTAATTTTGTTATCAATTCATGGATTAAAATATAATTTTTATAATATAAATTATTTTGTTTTTGTCTTTAAAGTTTTACATTTTTAAAATTCATATAATTTTTTTGACTTTTTAACTCTTATATATTTTTTTAATTTTCACAATTACAAAATAAATCACTTATACAAAATATAAAATTTTATAGAGAATAATACTTTATATTTAAATTAAAAGTGCATATATATATGCACACACATACAAACAAACAAAATGTCAATATATAAAGAAAATTGTAAAAATACTACTTTTTTAATAATATTCCAAATTATACAAAATTTATTTATAATTAAAACTATACCATTTTAGATAAAGTTGTTATGATAAAAATTTATTACATATATTTTTAATTGAAATAAGTTTTACATTTTTATATTTTTTTATAATTTATTTGGTCGAAACTTTTTTAAATGTCAATTTTTTTCACTTAGATCTACCCTTATTAAAATTTTGAATTTCTCAAAATGTATATTATAAAAATTTATTGTTAAAAATTTTAATTATGAATGAATCTAAATGAAAGATTAATATTTATAAAAAAATCTAACCAAAAATATGAAATTTAAATTTTTTTTAAACAAAAAATGAAAATTATAGTATACATTTTTATCACAGTACCTTTAATTATATAGTCTTCTTTTTTATCATAATATTTTATTCTAAAAAAAATTTGTAAAAGCAAAACTTGTATAATCTAAAATATTGTAGAAAGTAGTTGTAGTACTGTTACAATTTTTTTTTAATTTTAATGTTTAGTTGTTTTTAAAATTTAAGATTATTTAAAATATACATTCATATTTTTAATTTAAAATATTAAAATTAAAATAAGTAACTTTATTTTTTACTTGTGAAAAAGTTTTAAAAAAGTGATATACCATTTAAATAGTAAAAGATGGTATGAATTTTATAAAACTTTAAGGACTGAAAAGAAATATTTTTTATTAAAAATTAAAGGAAATATTTTCTATTAAAAATTATATTTTAAGTTTATAAATTGACAATAAAACTAACAGAGAAATGAATTAATATAATAGATTGAAAATTAAGAATTTTATAATGTATTACCAAAAAAAAAAGAATGGACTCATAGGAATTTTAGCAATTTACCCTATAATAGATTATGAGCTATTTGAGATTTCCGGCTGGAGTTAAAACAAATAATTTTTACGCTTTTTTAAATAATTTTAGTTTTTAAAATTATTTTTAAATTACTTATTAGATAAATAAAACATATATAAACTTTTTTTTTTTAAATCAGAAATATCAAACACCCCGCAATCATCCAAAGATAATTTTATCAAATTTATCCAAATACACCGTGTAATTCATAATTTAAAACCAACTAGTTATGAATTCGTACTTTGCACGGACTGCAAGTAATATATATATTTTAAAATAAATAATTAAATAATTATAATAAAATAAAAGCTGCAAATTAATCAAATATAAAAGTTAAAATTTATTATTTTTATTAAAAGTACATATTATTTTTAATATGCATACTAATAATAATTATTGAATAAATAAAATAAAATAAATATAAAAAAATGGGTGAAAAATTACATATTTTCATTTTTAGGTTAAAAATGAAAAGTGTTTTTATTTGAATATAACAGAATGTTTCAGTTAAAATAAAAGATATTACTTTTTATGGAAATGAAGAGCAATGTTTTCAATGTAATTAAATTAGAGTATTTTATATTAAATAAAATATGTATATTTTAATAAAAATGAATTTATTAATTTTTTTAATAGAAAAATATTGTAAATTTTAGTAATTCAACATATAAGATTTTAGGAGTTAATGTTGAATTATGAAAAGAGACACTTCTCAAATTTTTGGCTTAAAAATTAAAAAAAAAATAAAACATATCATATTAATTTTCTTTTCTTTAATTTTGTTACCATAATTTTTTAGTTATAAATTATGAAAAGAGACACTTTTCAAAGTTTTGACTTAATAAATTAACAATATAACATATCATATTAACTTTATTTTCTTTAATTTTTGTAACCATAATTTTTTAGTTATAATAAGATTAGTTTTTAAAATTATTATATTAGTATTATAGTATATATGGTAGTATTTTTGTTGAAAAATAATACTAAATAAATATTTGAGTGATTTAAGGTAGAAAAATATGTAGTATATAAATATTTTTAGAATTTAAGTAGTATTGAAATATGTATAATAGTTTTTTAGTTAAAAAATAATACTAAATAAATATATGGTAAATATTTTATTTTTAATAAAAATTAGAATTTTTAATGGTTTGACACATTAGATTTTAGAGTGAATACTCCAATATGAAAATAGACACTTGTCAAATTTTTAGTTTAATAACTTTAGAGCTAAATATTTAATATATATAAAGATTATCGAGATATTATTATTATACAACTACACATTCATTTTTTGAAAAATAGAAATTACTTTATATTTGAATTTGAAATTTAAAATGATAATTATTTAAGCATTAACTATAATATTTTTGAAACATTAATTAGAGGACTCAATCCTATGTAAGCGAAATAAAAAATTATTAATAACAATTGAATTTTAATTAATAAATTAAAAATAGTACTACAATGAATTGTTGTTTTTCTTAGTTTTTTTAAAAAATAAAAATTATATAAATAGTTTCAACTTTTTGATATTTGCTATTTTTGGTTTAAATTATTTTTTTACAATCAAGTATTCAAACCGGTAAAAAAGTACTAAATAACATTTTTAACAAGTTTTACAAATTAAAGTATATATAGGACAAATTTTAAATATTAAATTAACTTAAACATTGTCCTTTTATGATATATTTTATTTTTTAAATCTAATTATTATCTTTTGAAAATTATTAGAAATAAAAATTATTACTTTTTTACTTATGGAACTAAATTTGAAAAAATAAATATTTTTTTATTTTATTGTAATATTGGAATATTTTTTAAATATTTATAGTATAAATTTGGATTGAAATAATCTTTATTAATTTTTTTTTTTGGAGAAATCTTTATTAACTGTCTTAAAAATTAGTTAAGTTTAAAATATATTATTATATAATTTAAATATTAGTATAAAACATTATGGTTAAAAATCAAAAAATGGGAAATCCAAACCTATTTAAAAACTAAGTGTTCAGTTGGGTGCAAAAATATGTCCACAATCGATTAACTGATCAGAAACACTTCTTATCATTTTGCGTAGATAGTAAATAATATATTAATTTAAATGTTGTTAGAGAGTATCTAGTTTAGTTAATAAAAAGAATTGATTACTATTTCTCATCAAACAGTTAAATTTTATATATTTGGTAATATTTAAAAGGCTCAAAATATTTTAAAATTTTTGAATTTTTTGATTTTCTTTCAATTGGTCTTTATTGAATATTATCTTTAATTGAGTCCTTAAATTTTTATTTTTTAATTTTTACTTCCTTAATTTGATATTCATTCAATTTAAATGAATTTTTCGTCAATTTATTGCCACATCATATTATTTCCAATAAATTTGAACTTTTCAAATTTTAGGTCCTTAATGAATTATTATAATTAACTAAGTTATTGAACTTTTATTTTTTAATAATAAATATATACGAAACATATGTCAATAAAATGTTGTGTAACACAATTGTTTAATGAAACTTATATCACATATAATATTTTTTATTTGTAAATTTAAACTTGACTCGAGAGTAGCTTGTAAAAACTCGAGTTCAATTCGAATTTAGCTCTTTTTTAATTTAATATTTTAACTTATGTTTATATTTAATATAATGTATTAATTTAATAAAATTAAGTTAAATTAGTTCATAAATTATTCAAGAAATCTAATTTGATTTTATTGTTTAATTTAAATTTTATTGAGTTAAATTTTTTTTATTCAATAAAAGTAAGTTAAATTTAAATCAATTAAGTTAAATTTAATAATTTAATAATTATTATGTTAAATAATAACTATAAAATTATTAAAAGGCTCAATAATTAGTTAAAATGATCAAAAAGTGAAAAGGTTTGTTTTTTTACCAACATGCTTTTTCAACATATCGAATAATAATTTTAATCCACATAAGTAGCCATCTCCCAAGGTTAAATTCAATTTTTTTTTATATAAAATTGGCAAAGGAAACATCAGACAGTGGACCAAGACATTCTAGCTAGGCTCTTTAGCACCAACATCACTTGGAACCTTCAACTTTATTATTAAATAAAAAAGAATACAAAGCATCAATAACAACCCAGCAGGTAAAAGAAAAAATGAAAGTGATCTAACAAAATCAACTAACAAAATCTAAGACTTTCTCTACCCATAGCATCATGAACTATGGCAGAATGAGCTTCCTTAGGATATGAATCCCACCACTGAATTGCTTGAAGCCTGATGCCCATAACAGAAAGACAATCAATAATTTTGCTCCCTTCCCTATATATATGACTTACATGAACATTTAAGTTGTCCATTATGCTCTAATAAACTTCCCAATCCTTGCATAAATGCTAAGGGACAGTTGCACTGCGTTGATGAAGAAGATGGACTACCAAAGCCAAGTCACATTCTAACCAATAGTTGATGAAAGACATAATTAAAGCTTTTTTCAATGCAAGAATGACAACTGATATTTGAGCTTCAAAATCATAGCAAATACCAAGAGGAGCAACGAAAGAGGCAATGGCCCTTCCATTATGAGATCGAAAGACACCCCTAGCTCTCGCCATGCCCGGAGCACCATGTGCCGCTCCATAAGTGTTTATTTTAACCTAAACAATAGGAGACTTAAGCCATGTAATTGAAACCAACATAGGACTTTTCCATTGCAGCTCATTGATATGAAAACGATGAAGAATCAAAAGATCCTTTATCGAATTGTTCATGTGACCAATCTTGAATGAAGCAAACTCTCGAATTTCAGAACAGATCATTCGAAGAGAGAAATTGAGATATTTTTGTCATGAAACGTAGATTGATTTCGAGCATACTGGATGTACCGAATAACAGCTACCACTCCTGCTCTCCAAAGCACACTACTTTGTGAAGAAAAATGGTGAAACTAAACAGACCTGAAAAGGCCATTAAAATTATTTGGAATAACCATATTCACCTGAAACAAATTACCCAACGATTGCCATAAAGAAATACCATAACAACAAGAGTAAAAAATATGATCAAAAGATTCAGAATTCGTAGCACACAAGCAACAGTGGGATGGAAAAATCTGACCTCATTGCCGCAAAACATCATCTGTAGGAAGAGATGAATGAATCGCTCTCCATAACAACAAGGAACGAGACGGGGGCAAATAATGGCTCTAAAGGTCCCTTGCCTAAGCCATTTTAAGATGATTTGGCCTGTAAAAATGATAGAAAACCTTACAAAAAACCTCACCATTCCTAGCTGGACGAAAAATAAAAGAATCATTATCTGAATGAGAAAAGATAACATGCTTAATATCTGCACTAAGCATAGGATAAGCCATCTTAAACTCATGAGGTAAATGCCAGGAATTCTGAAAATAAAAATAAGAAATCCTAGCCTTGAGGGTTTTTCTAAAAGAAGGAGGGATTGCAAGCTGATCTGAAATTTATTCCCTACGCCAATTGTCATTCAAAAAATTAAGATTGGAATTATAAGAAGCCAACCATTGCGAATTGACTTTTATATCAATGAAACATTGCTTAATAGAACTCCAAAATGAAGAGTGAATATGAGTAGTACGAGGCATATAAGAAGTATTCAAAAATCTAGATCGAAGGAAAGAAAAAACAAAACCTTGGTGGCAGTGCACTTTCCAAGCTAATTTACAAAGCATAGAAGTGTTAATAAGGTGTAGTCTTTTCAAACCTAGACCACCCTCCTCTTTTGGAGAATAACAAGAATCCCATTTGACTGCTACAAGTTTCTTCTCAGAGATAGAAACAGTCCAAATAAAATTGCGAATTGACTTCTCCATACTTTTAGGCATCATCAAAGGCCATTTATAAATCATAAATGAATGAAGAAAAGTGCCATAGATCATCGAATTCACCAAGGCAACCCTACCTTCCATATAAAGCATTTTACCAGTCCAAGAATCAAATTTAGATAACACCTTGTCTGCCAATCCTTGTAACCATCTTCTTTTGGGAGCACCTTAAAAAAGAGGGACACCCAAATAATGCAGGGGAAAAGAAGCCTTTTTCATACCAACCATATTACTAATCAAAATGGCATGATGAGAAGGAACATAACTGCCAAAGTAAATATTTGATTTGCCCCAATTAACTTTTGCCCGAAAATCACACAATACTCCTAAAAAACAATAGATAACTTATGGATATTGGCTTGGGTAGCTCTAAAAAAAATCAAAACATTATCCACATATAAAAAATAAGAAGGACAACTAACTCTTGGAGTAGCATATATAGGAACTAAAGTGAAATCTTCAAATAACTGCAAGAGGCACCAATTAAGATAGTCCTTAGCTAGAAAAAAAAAGGAGAAGGGAAAGAGGATGTCATTTTCTCACACCATGAGAGCAAGAGAAGTAGCCCTTAGGAGTACCATTAATTAAAATTAAAATTCTAGCTGAATTAAAAATTGCTTGAACCCACCTGCAAAACTTATCAAAAAAGCCAAAATTATAAAGCACAATAATAAGAAATTCACATTCGATAAAGTCAAAATCCTTTCTAATGTCAATCTTCAAAGCCATATTCCCTCCAAGACATTGCCTATTAAGGAGATTGACATTTTCAGAAGCAGCTGTAATACAATCTTAAACATGGTGACCTTTGATGAAACCAAATTGAGGAAGAGCCACAGTATCACCAATAAAAGAAGCGAGACGATTAGCCAAAATTTTAGTAATAATTTTAAAAGTAAAATTAATTAAAATTATTAGCCTAAAATTCTCAATAGAATTAGCACCAAGAACTTTGGGAATTAAAATCATAAAACTTGAATTCAAACCATTCAAGATATATCCAGAATGAAAGAAACCTTGAACCGCCTCACAAACATTCCTACCCACAAAAGACCAACAGTGCCGAAAAAAAGACCAGTAAATCCATCAAGGCCAGGCGCACTATGAGGATCAAGATCAAACACCACTTCTCGAATCTCCTTAAAACTTAGAATATGACAAAAAGCTGTATTACAGTCATCTATCACCAATCTAGGAATGACCAAAGGAATAAATGAAAAATCCTTAACCGATTTATCAGCCGTAAAAAGAGTGGAAAAATAATTAATCACATGCTACTCAATGATGACTTTATGAAACCATAGTACCATCAATACATATGCTATGAATGCCTATCTGAGGTCTCCTCTGAGCCAAAATACTATGGTAAAACTTGGTATTTCTATCCCCATCATGTAACCACTTCAAATGAAATTTGTCTTTGAGAAGGGACTCTTAATTATTAAGATGAATAGATAAAGTCTGCTTAATAAGCAACTTTTTAGCATAAAGCTCATTTGAGAATCCAGAGATTTCAATTTTGGATTGCACTTGAAGCAAATCTTGTTTTGCTTTGGCAATAAAAGTGTCAAGATGACCAAAAACATCTTTATTCCAGGAGCGCAAAAATCCCCTAAGCAACTTAAGCTTCTTCATAAGAACAAACATAGGATGCCCTATTATAATTTGAGAATTCTAAAAAATTCACAACAGCTGAAAAGAATTCCTCATGATTTATCTACATAGATAAGAGTTTCAATGGCCTTTGAATCGGAGAATTAACCTGTTTGCAGCTCAGAAGAATAGGATTGTGATATGACTAATGGTGCACCAGTGCAGTGCACTCAATAAAATTCCAGTTTTAAAAGGAATAAAGATTAGCAAATGCTCTATCCAAGTGAATATCAAATCTTTCTTTGCCTCTCCTATTATTAGTCTAATTAAAAAAAGGACCCTTGGTATTAAGACAAGTCAGTTGGTAGTCCTCAGCAACTTTAATAAATTCTGAACAAGAACGATGAGCTGGGGGAAGACCAGTTTTTTATTGAGCTCCGAAACAAGCATTAAAGTCACCCAAAACAAACCAATTTGAAGAAATTAATCTGGAAATATGAGACAATTCCCCATAAAATTTGACGACTGGAAGACAAGACATTAACATAGACACAGGTAATAGTATTCAAAAAAATTTCCATCATAAATTGCACTATGATTTGTTGATCTGAACTAGATAAGAGAGAGACATTACCAGCGCCAAAATTATCAGAAATAAGGACCCAAATTGAAGGAAAATTTAGGTCATTATGAGCTTGAAAGGACAACTTTAATGAACGCTAAAAACCAGGAGAAATATTAGCAAAATCAATCTTTGGTTCTAAAAGACAAAATATTTAGAGAATGAAACTTACAAAAATTAAAAAGGGACTGTTTAGTCAGAATATTACCAATCCCTCTGCAATTCCAGTAAAGAACCTTCACTGAGAATTTTATTTGTGAGACCTAGTGACAAGTCTTTTTCCAGTCAACACAATTGCTGAAGTTGAAGGCTTTTTCTGTTTTTTCTTATTGGATACTTTAATCCAAGGTTATTCCTATTGGGTTTGATCTGCCCAGGACTAATTAGTAACTGCTTTCATCTCTAATAAAGCTACAGAATTTAAGACTACATGATGCTGTAATGGAGAGGCCATCGAAATTCTTTCTAAAGCGGCAAGATTAAAACCTGTAATATCTTCAATTAAAGAGCTCTCCGCAACATTCCTTGCACCACTATTAACATCAACCTTAGTTGCGCCATCAATCTCAACTGCGTCATCAACATCAACTGCACCATCAGTGTAGAAATCTTTATTTTTCCCTGGGTTATGTTTTCCTGGTTGACATTATCATCATTGTCAATATTCAGATCCTTTGAAACAATTGTTTGTAGAGTTTTAAAAATGTTTGCAATAGGAACAGTCTCATTAGTATCTGTCTTTGACTTCCAGATTTTGTAAACTCGCAATCTGCCATGAGGTTATTTTGGATCCGGAACATCTTTAGGTTGATGTTTATTCAATATGCATAAAGCAGCATCATGGTCGATTGATCGGCATGTCGAGCAGAATAGCAAGAGATTTTCAAAACTCGCATCAATATCAAGCAACGATCCTTTACACTCTAATATAATATGTTGTTGAATTGGTTGAGATAAATCAATATCTATAAGAACTCTTGTAAAATGCCCATAATCACCTTCAAGTGTTGCCCTGTCAATTCGAATCGGAAAACCGATATTGCGGGCAATATCAGATAGAATTTGTTGATCCCATAGCTCTTATGGAAGACGATAAAAGCGAGTCCACATTTGAATCGTGGATGTTTTCTCTTTATAAGGATCAAAACCCAGGTTCCATCTCTACAATCTCGGATTTTCAGGTTTTAAAGATAGATAATGAGCCTCTACCCAGGTCAAATTCAATATTGACTAACATTGAGGTTAGCCAAAATTGTTACTAATTTGCGATCTTAATTAAATTTGATAAAATTAAAAGAATTGTTTGAAATTGTTAGAATATAAAAAAAATCCAATTATTAAAATTACTTAAAGTTTTTCTAGTTTTTAGATTTTATTTTCAATTTTTAAATTTTATTTTCAATTTAAGCATGCATTCTCTTGCTAACTAGAATTAAAAACAAAATACTTCATTTTTCAACACCATAAGAGGGAGAAAAGGGGGTGGGGGGTTCGAACCCTCATCTCATCAACTGGATATCCATACCTTTTACTACTTGAGTTACTCGTAGGGGATAATAATTATTATTAGAGTTAAATGCATGATAATTGATTTTTTTATAAACTAATTTTCTTAATGTTTAAGGGAGTATGTTTTATTATTATTTCTATAATAATAATATCATATAGGACAATAGAAAGAAAGCAAAAATGCATTTAAAAAAATTTCATTCATGTTCGGAATATATCAAATGACAACAAGGACATGATCTATTTGAAAGCAACGTTGCACATTTTTATACACTAGTAAAACACAATATATATATATATATATATATAATGATAGCTACCTCAAAATTTCAAAGGCATGAATGTTATATCTATATATTTATGAAAAGGATAAACATATTATAAAGCCTATGAACTTTGACACTTTATTCTATTAAGTTTCTTAATTTTTATTATATTTTATTAAGCTTTTAATATTTTATTTTCGTATATATTAAGGACAAATTAGACTAACGTAATAAAATTGTGAAATAAATTTTATTTACTTTACCACAGTTGTAATATCGGTGGTAAGTTTTAACGGTGAATGTGTCATTAGAATTATCAATTGAAACAAATAACCTCCATGGACATTTTTTCTTATATTTTGTTTTCACCAATTTTCTTTTATTTTTCACAAAACGTAGCTCTAAACCTTTCATAATGACATATTTAGTAACAATGAACCTGAATTGTTGTACAATTTTATTAATTCAATCTAATTTGTCCTTAATCTATATAAAAATAAAAAATTAAGAACTTAATAAAATACAATAAAAATTGAATGACTCAATAAAATAAAACGTAATTAGTTTATTATCATGAAAAGAAGATATCGATACATGCAATTAAGGACTGTTATACAATATATTTTTTAAATTGTATATTTTTAAATTATATTTTTTACCTATGGTATAAATGGCATTTAAATGGAATATTTCAATAATATGTTGCAAATGATGATATTGCTCTTCAGAACAAAATTTTTTATAAAAAAAATATTATAGTTATGATCTCAGTGAACAATTAAAATTATCACTAAAGCAAAATGGAATCCAGCTATTGGGCCCTTCATGGACCCATATCTCCCTAAAGAAGACACATGCTCCAACCCCATGCTGCCGGCCTCTGCCCTCCTCTCCCTTCCATTTCCCTACAAAAACCTCACTCTCTCTCCTCACTCTCATTCGCATCCCAAGCCCGCCACCCTACTCCGCCGTCGCCGTCACCGTCACCGTCATGGAACCATGTTTGGAAGATCTTGCTGATGATATTGATAATCTCAGTATCACCTCCACCACTACTAACGCCACTAGCACCACCACCACCACCACCACAACTACAACTGCTCATGAAACTAAGCACAGTACAAGTTCTGGATCTGAATCCACTTGGACTAGCTCAAAACATTCGTCAACATATTCCAAGGCTCACCATCCGCCACCATGCGATTCATGTTGGCATGCAATCCGACGTTCAAACTGCGAAAACTCAACCCTGACCCTATCTGATTTCCGGTTTGTTCACCGGCTGGGAAGTGGTGACATAGGAAGTGTGTACCTTGTGGAGCTTAAGGGTGGCAATGGGTGTCTTTTTGCTGCTAAAGTAATGGACAACAAAGAAATGGCCAGTAGAAACAAAGAGAGTAGAGCGAGGATCGAAAGAGAAATATTGGAAATATTGGATCATCCTTTTTTACCTACCTTATATGCCACGTTAGACTCTCCTAGATGGTCCTGTCTCTTAACAGAGTTTTGTCCTGGCGGTGACCTCCATGTCCTCCGGCAGCGGCAACACCACAAACGTTACGATGAAGCTGCCGTCCGGTATGTACACCCATACATTCTATTCATATACATATATAATATCTGTTATAAATAAATCTCGATTCTATTTCATTCTCATTTTCATTTTGATTTTTTCTTTTTCATTTTAATTTTAATTTCAAAATTAAACCGAAACCACTCCAAGAGTTAATGTAGTTTTGCGCATTATATTAATTAAATTTTGTTGACAGATGAAATCGTATTAAAGAGCAGAAATGCTTACTAGTTTTGGGGGCTTAAAAAACGATGAGAAATGATGTGTAATTATAAGTGGGGTTTAAGTTTACCATTTGTTTAGGGATGGTTGTTGCATGTAGGGTCCAAATCTTTATAACTTATAGGTACACACTACAGTCGTTTATCATTTATAGTAGGTCCAATGGTACTTTAAGTGTGCGTCTCTCGTGCACTATATCATAATAAAATATGGATGGTCTTTTTTTCACATTATAATAATAATAATAAATTAATTAATTCACCTAGCAATTGACCTGCCTCAATTTATGGAAGTTCTTGTAATAAAATATGATTTTGGCATATGTGATTTCATAATTTCATTACGTAAATTATGTCCATGGATTGATGAATTAGTCCTTAAATTAAAATAATATAACTATGGGAAGTCTCATCACTCATGAATCAAAGTAATCTTTTGCACTTGTCTCTTTTTTTTTAATTATTCCTCTTTTAATGCCCAATTAGTGTTTCCTTTTTTCCTTTTTCCTTTTTCCTATTTTGTTTTTGAGCTGGTGTCTTCCTTCTTCGAAATTTCTAATTTGTCATTATTGGGGTGGGAGCTTTCTTTTTTTATACCTCTCTCCAAATATTTTGGCCCTACTATACAGCATTTCCCAAATTTAGTATCAGGTGGCAGGTGTTTGCATATTTTCTTATAAGGTTTTTTTTTGAACAATTTCTTATGAGGTTTAATTAACCACAAACAATATAATAATTCATATGCAATAGTTTTCTACGCTAAAAGTGACTTTGAGTTTTGATTTACTATGAATTTGTGTGCCAAATTGATACCCGTTTCATAGATATCATACGCTCTAATTAAATATTTGTATAATTCAAACTATATGATATAAAGAAAACATTTTATGTCGTAGTAGCAACATAAACAGTACATCACTATCTTGATAAATTATGAAATTTGTCTTTTTTCTCATTAAAATATCCCCAATATAAAGAGAGGATAAAATTATATTTTTATTTTTTTTTTATCGTATAACAAGTCACGATTTTGCGATCCATTGCATGTAACCTCATCCATAATATACACCTTAATTTTATGTTGATTTTATAGGTTTTATGCATCAGAAGTAGTGGCTGCATTGGAATATCTACACATGATGGGAATAATCTATCGAGACCTTAAGCCGGAAAACGTTCTTGTAAGATTGGATGGTCACATAATGCTTACAGATTTTGATCTCTCCTTGAAAGATGATAGTTCAACATCAACAGCTCAAGTTGTTTCTGATCAAAACAAACCAACAATTGACTCTGCAAATGATTACCCTCCCGACCCACCAAAATCCGCCACATCATCTTGCATTCTGCCCAATTGCATTGTGCCAGCTGTCTCTTGCTTCCACCCAACACGAAGACGCAAAAGGAAATCCAATCAACGTGGGTCCCTTGAGATCGTGGCCGAGCCAATTGACGTACGATCGATGTCATTTGTTGGGACCCACGAATACTTGGCACCGGAGATCGTATCAGGTGAGGGGCATGGCAATGCAGTGGATTGGTGGACCTTAGGCATATTCATATTTGAATTATTTTATGGTGTTACTCCATTTAAAGGGATTGATCATGAGTTAACTCTAGCTAACATTGTGGCTCGAGCCCTTGAATTTCCCAAGGAGCCACCCATACCAATATCGGCTAAGGATTTGATCACACAACTTCTAATTAAGGATCCTATAAGGCGATTGGGCTCCACAATGGGAGCAACTGCCATCAAACACCACCAATTTTTTAATGGGATTAATTGGGCATTATTAAGATGTAGAACACCGCCTTATATTCCTCGAACAGTAACTAGTCAAAATTTTATTCGAGAAGATACTAGTAATAATTCAGTAGAATATTACTAGTAGGCAAGGATATTCTTTAATTGTTTTATTTTATTTTATTTTATTTTTTACTCGAGAAGGAAAATGTGAAATTAAGTTGAAGTAAAGATTAACATTGAAATTGAATTAATGACATTATTTTTAGGTCTCATGCAAACACAAACATGATTCTAGTTTCCCTATAGTTAAGAGCAAGATTTTCATACAAATAAAATAATGGTCAATAAAATTTGCATACATGTATATAACTTCTTGTTATTGATGTTATGGGGAAGATGTTGGTTGGTGTATTGCTATGCCTATGAGTAACAATGAGTAATGGCATGCTTATCATAGGTAATATATGTGAGCATTAAGGACATGTCCTGAATTATTATGGGCTAAATTTCAGCAATGCGTTGCTCTTGCAAAACAAAACAAAAACCAATACCCATGTGCATTGTTTCCTTACCTAAAGAAGGGCTTATTGGGTTTTTTTTTTCTTGGATCAACCTTATATTGATTTCTTATGAACAAATAAACTCATATATATTATTTTGACAAACTAAATTTGATTGCTTATTCATTTAAGCTTTTTTTTTAAACAGAATATGTATAAAAAAGTCTATTTTAATTTAATATTGTGTAAAAAGTTTATTTTGATTTAATATTCCATTCGCTACTTTTATTTGTTAAGGAGTGGAAATAATTTTACAAATAACATCAAAATTCAAACTTTAAATTTTCATATGCTTTTTAAAATTGTCACCATATCACCCCTCATTTTTATGTATTTTTATTATATTTTAATTACCAATTTTCTCCCTTATCTCTTTGAATCTTTTAAATTCCTGGACTTTTTGCCAACTTGTAAAAAAAATCTCATTTTATGGTCACTTTCTTAAATTTCTATTTTATAGTGATTGTAAAAAAAAACTCATCACTTTGGTAGTTTTTGAGACCTGTTGGTGCAATGTCCATTTCGCCACAGTCACAGCCAGAATGATCATCTCGCCAAGTACAATGGCTGAATGACTGGATGATTTTTTTTATTTATAACAACTAGCATTTCGCTATTGGAAGTGGCGAAATGTGTGGCGAAATGATTTTTGGGTTCTTTACAAAAATACCCAAAAAATAGAAGCTAATAACATAAAATACCCAATTTTTCTACATAATTACACGTGTACCCTATTTTTTCCTAAAATTACACGTGTGCCTTAAAAATGCTGCTCTTCCCCTGTTGCGTCTTCTTCTTCTTCTTCTTCTTCTTCTTCTTCTTTGTTTTGTTTTTATCTTTTTTATGCAACTCCTTTTGATTAGTGAGTCTGGATATGGTTGTCGATTGGAAACTACAGATCAATGATGCTCTTGATAAGCATCTTGAACAATCGTCTTCTTTTAACACAACACAGATTCATCCTTAAGATCATTGTAAAGAAAAGATTTTGAATTTTAGGGATACGTGTCTTGAGCTTGTTGAAATATGTGCTCAAATGAAAAAAATCAGACCAGGGAATATTGTGATATTTCGTGATGGGGTAAGTGAAGGTTAGTTTGATATTGTTCTTAATGAAGAGTTAATGGATCTTAGGAGAGTATTCCAGTCATTCAATTATGCCCCAACTGTTACACTTATTGTAGCCTAAAAGCGGCATCAGATCCATTTATTTCCTATGAGTATGAATGATGGGAGCTCTAATGGAAATGTGTGTCCTGGCACAATTGTTGATATAAAAATCGTGCATTAACAGTTGCCTTAATTGCTAGAGCTAAATTAACTGATTATGCATTTTTAAACTAGGCATAAGCTTCACAAGGTTTATGTGGTGTTTATTTGGCTTACAACTTTCTTTGATGTTTATGTTTGGCTTGTCAAATCATACATCTTTTACTTGTGATAAATTATAGTTTGTTGGGGTAGAAGGAGAACCTAACACCAAGCGAAGTGCTCAATTGCTAGTGAAGACAACAATGTCAACCTCATTAGTATTTAAATGATTGCTCCAACTCACTGCTTAAGTGCCACCTTCCTACCTAGTTCTATACTACTTGGTGTCCTAAAAGTCATTCTTGTTCTATATTTCAAGCAGTGAAGTTTAAAAGCTAAACCTTAGACTTCTCATAGATTCTGTTAATGGTATTACTATGCCTCATAAGGAGATTGATGTACTTGTAGCATACATTAACAAGTTAGCATAGAGATTTAATTTTGTTGGCAATGCTAATTTTTTTAATATATTATTCTCTTATTATATGTATATTATACTAATAATATACTATTCGTATACTATTTGTATATTATTCGTATATTAAAATAGTATATAACAACTATACTATTCGTATATTTTTTATTTCTTATACATTCCAAAACACAAGAAAAAATATGATAATTTAAGTAAGTTAATATTGTTAGAAAAATTGTCAAAGGAATAGTTTGCCTTGAGCACACATTAAATTAATAAATAAAAATAATTTTAATTAATTAATTAAAATAAAAATACTATTTGTATGTTAAAAATGGTATACACTAAGTATATTATTCATATGTTTTTGTTTCTTTTACATTTCAAAACATTAAAAAAAAATTTGAGTAAGTATATATTGTTAAAAAAAATTATCAAAAAAATAGTTGACCTTGAGTAATAAATTAAAAATAATTGTATACAATTAATTAAAATAAAAAATAAATAAAAATAATTGATAAATGCATAGCAATTAATTTGAATCCAAGTGCCCATCCTTGACTTATATTTTGTAGTCCAAAATTTCCCTCTAATATTTC
>CATIWM010076968.1:0-16771 GCA_949671775.1 Mallotus repandus
AATTTACCAAATAAACCTAATTTACTAATTAATTTTAAAGTGCAAGAAAAATAAAGATTTCACTATATTCCCACTAATGGGGCTATTACAACAACTACTATTGAAAAATTGAAATAAATTAAAATACAAACCCAAAGCTTAGGTAAAATAAAATAATACAAATAAATAAACCTAAAAGGAATTACGCAAAATAGATACATGATTTAATCCATGGAATTCCATGAATCTTCATGGTTGGCCTTGTCTCTGCCCCTCTATTTAAGTTAATCCCACCATCATGAAACATAAACAAACAAAAAAAAATCAAAAAATAAGATCAAATAAAAAAATAAAAATAAAATAAACCAAATAAAAAAAGAGAAAGGAGTAGAAGAGTAAACAGTTTGATGGATGTAGTATTGATTCCCCTCAGAAGGTGATCACCGTTGATGAAAGTCTGTGGCTTTTGTTGTGTTTGTCTGTGATTTTGATTTATTTGGATCTGATTCAGGGCTAAAACTTGAAAAAAAAAGTACGTGAAAATTAAAGAAAAATGGGTGTATTTTGATTGACGGCTAAAAATAAGAAAAATAGAGAAAAAAAAAAGAAAATAAAAAACCCTAGCCCCCCTGTGAAAAGAAAAATACGTATATATATAGATACAACCATGTAACTCTAATATGATTACATGATAAAAATAAAATAAAATAAATTATTTTTTATTATTTATCTAAAAAAAATCAATTTATCCACACATTTATCTAATAAAATAAAATATTTATCAAAATAACAACTAATCAAAATCTATGGATAAATATTAAATAAATAAATAAAATAATATATAAAAAATAAATAAAAATTTACGGAAAAAAAAAGCTGAAGTGGCCTATTTTCAACCGAAAATTGGCTATTTTCGGTTGGAAATAGCCAAAGCCAAATTCAAATTGCTACCCATTCCTTACATTTCTCTTTTTAATTTTTTTTTTGAAAATTTATAAAAAAAATAATTATATATATATTAAATAAATAAATACAATTTAAAAATAAATTACAATTTAGTTCAAAACCAATAAATTAAATCTAATAAATCTAATTTCACAGTCTATTTTCATCATCGGATCCTCTGTCGCATCCATACTCTAGTCATCCTGAAATTGGGTGTTTACAGTTATCCAACAAGCTTTAATCTTCAAGATGGATCCTCTCTTTTCAAGTTTCTTTTTATCCTCTGGTTTCCTCTCTTCTTTTCTCCTCCTCTTGGTGTGTTTCTTGTGTATTCCTTTTTTTTTTCTTTTTAGAATGGAAATGTGATCTTTTATACCCTAAGCAATTCATGCCTTTGACCTTTTTAGCCCTTATAGAACCTGTCATTTCACCTCCATTACCTTTTTAGCCCTTATAGAACCTGTCATTTCACCTCCATTGGATTTACTCCTTTGAATTCATACACATCAGCATATTCTTTATTGGAAATGCACTGCTCGCAGTCACGCATCATGCCGCACTTGCGACAAAAGGGCTCGTTAAAGGGTCGCGCTCACGCACAATCTGCACTCGCGACAAAAGGCTGGCTTTATAGGAACCTGCGGTCGTGCATTCACCACGCTTGCGAAAGGCTCGACATCATATGGAGTTGGAGTTGGGCAAGTCCATGATCGCGCATCAAGCCGCGATTGTGACAGTGAGCTTCCTCTGTTTTCATATGTTCCTTCTTCATCTTTTCTTCCTTTATCTTCCTTGAATTACCTCCAAACTCTTTTTCCCTGGAAAAATAAAGCAGAATATAAAAGTATCTGATCCTATATGCTTTGATCTAAATGCTCTGTGAAATCTACAAATGCATGCAAATTGAAGTCCTAAAACTATACATAATTTGACACTAACATAGCCCAAGGATGCACATCCAATCTCAGATTAGGACTTTGAGAGAGGGTTATCAATACTATTTAGTGTTCTTGTATTTTGCTTACATTAGGGTAAATTATTATTTGCCCCCTATGGTTTTCTATATTATGCTACTTGGTCCCTAACATTTAAAATTTATATTACCTCCACTTTTTATTTTGCAAAATTATACTATTTAGCCCTTCTGTAACAATTACCGTTAATCAACATGACAATTATCAAGTTAATACTATTTTCTCCCTCTACTTTAATAAATTATACTAGTTGCTCCCTCTATTTGAATATATTATATTATTTGCTCCTAATATTTAGAATTTTTATTTTTATTATTAAATTAATTTTTGTAGAATTTAATTGCAAAATGATAATTATATCGTTTACATAAAAATATAAAATGCTTAATGGTTAATTTTATATCATTGAAATTTTAATTAAATACCAATTAATTCATATTAATTTTAAAATATTTCCACCTAAATAATAACTTAAAATGTTTATGTTGCATCAACAAATTTAATCAAATCAACTCTCTTTTTAATTTTAATTCTTTATTTTAACTATCAGTTTCAATTATAGGGTGTAAAAATCAAATTATTTAAAATTATTAATTTTTTTTATAATTATAATTTATTTACTCAATAATCTAAACTAACAATTCAAAAATCTTACAGTTACAAAGATTGGTTAATTTTTCATGCAATATAAATATTTTAAATTGATATTTAAGTAAAGATATTTTAAGATTGGAAGTAATAAATTATTATTTGATTAAAATTTTGATTAGATTAAAAATTAAATTTACTATTTTTATTAAAATATTTTTAATAAAATCATCATTTTTATTGTCAATTAATGATAATTTAATACATTTATAATGCAAATAATGAGAAAATAAATAATAAATAATAATTACAATGCAGGTAATGAATAACAAGCAAATAAATAAAAATAAAAAATAACACAAATAAACTCAAATATTTCTCCCCCTTTGTTAAAATAAAAAAGAAATAACTTTGAAAAAATAAAATTTCATTAATAAAAAGGATAAGAATACAAAAATATTTAAAATATTAATTGTAAACAAGACACATACAAACAATCCTTGGTTTATAAACCAAAAGGCTACAAAAGATAAACTAAACTCAAATAAACTGAGACATAAACCAACAGCTCACAGTAGCAGAAACTGAAAATAAACAGAAAATAAACAAAACATAAACTTACGAGAAAACAAAAAAAAAGGACATAAAAAGAAGATAGTCTTGTTAAGGAGGAGCAGAAGGATGAGGTGTAATCTTGGTTGGGACTTTGTCCCTAACAGTTCAAAAATTTTAAAAA
The DNA here is from genome assembly GCA_949671775.1 of Mallotus repandus. Classification (NCBI taxonomy): domain Eukaryota; kingdom Viridiplantae; phylum Streptophyta; class Magnoliopsida; order Malpighiales; family Euphorbiaceae; genus Mallotus; species Mallotus repandus. The sequence continues at coordinate 3,223 of CATIWM010076968.1, forward strand.
CTTCGCAATTAATTCCAAAATTTAGTGCAATTAAGTCCTTGCGATTTAATGCACTATAATTTGAATTTAATTGTTGTTTAAAATAAAGTGCTTTCAAAGAGGGAGTTATAATTTGAATTTAATTAGAAATATTTTGAATTTAAATTTTTGCAATAAAATAATTAATTAATTAAATTTGACTCAACTATTAATTATTAATTTGCAAAAAAAATTTAAATAATATTGAAAAGAAATACACATATAGCATATGTAAATGCATGACAATAAAAAAAATTAAAACAAATGTATAAAGAGAAATACACACATAATTTTCATAAAAGGTATATGTTAAATTTGAATAATTAAATTATTGAAAGAATTTCAATAATTAATTATCATCTTAAAAGGAATGATAAGATCAAGATTAAAAACTAGCAATTCAATGCTCAAAAATAAGAAATATACCGAAAATAAACAAAATTGAAACTGGCGAAAAATAAACAAAACATAAAAAAAATAATGCATGGCATTAAGAAACGTTTAAGGTAATTGATAAGCATAATATGATTTCACATGAAAGAATGAAGACCAATCATCAATCCAGTAATTAAAAGATAAAATTAAGAAATGCTTGATCCATCAATCATGTCATGATCGTGTTTAATAAAATTTAATCTCTCTTCATTGAGAGGTTTGGTGAATATATGTGCAAGTTGATTATTTGTATCAACAAATTCAAGTGAGATATCATCATTTTGAACATGATCTTGTAAGAAATGATGTCTAATGTCTATATGCTTGGTTCTAGAATGTTGGATAGGATTCTTGCTAAGATTTATAGCACTTGTATTGTCACATTTAATTGGAATGTGATCAAGTTTAATGTCATAGTCCATCAATTGTTTTTTTTGCTATAAAACTTGTGAACAACATAAACTTGCAGCAACATATTATGCTTCTGCAGTGGACAAGGCAACCAAAACTTATTTCTTACTAAACCAAGAAATTAAGCATTGTCCTAAAACTTGACAAGTTCCGGAAGTGCTATTTCTATCTAGTAAAACTACTGGCAAAGTCTTCATCCGAATAACTAATCAAATCAAAGGATGAACTCCTCGGATACCAAAGTCCTAAATGCAAACTTCCACTTAAATACTTGAAAATTCTTTTGATTGCATTTAAATAGGACTCCCTAGGATTGGATTGAAATCTAGTACACAAGCAAGTAGCAAACATTATATCAGGTCTACTAGCAGTTAAATAAAGAAGGGATATGATCATACCTCTAAATCGCTTTTCATCAACCGATTTTTGATTTTCATCCTTATTGAGTTTGGTGGTGGTACTCATTGGAGTTTTGCTTGATTTCACTCCATCCATGCCAAACTTTTTGAGAATGTCTCTTGCATATTTAGTTTGATTGATGAAAATCCCATCTTTGCATTATTTGATTTGTAATATGAGGAAGAACTTGAGTTCACCCATCATACACATCTCAAATTCTCCTTGCATTAACTTAGAGAATTCCTCACACAAGCAATGGTTAGTAGCACCGAAAATAATATCATCAATATATATTTGAACAATCAAGAAATCACATTTGGATTTCATTATGAAAAGAGTTGTATTAACTTTTCCTTTAGAGAATCATTTCTCTAATAAAAAGTTGCTCAATTTTTCATACCAAGCTCTTGGAGCTTGTTTCAATCTATACAATACTTTTGAAAGTTTAAATACATGATTTGAAAAATAAAAATTTTTAAAATCTAGAGGTTGTTCAACATAAACTTCTTTTTCAATGAAACCATTTAAAAATGCACTTTTAACATACATTTGATAAAGTTTAAAATCCATGTATGATACAAATGCAAGTAGCATTCTAATAGCTTCTAACCTTGCTACGGGGGCAAAAGTTTCATCATAACCAATTCCTTCTTCTTGATTATATCCTTTAGCTACTAGTTTTGCCTTATTCCTAGTTATGACACCTTGTTCATTCATCTTATTTCTAAATACCCACTTTGTGCCTATAATAGGATGATATTTCGGTCTAGGAACCAAAGTCCAAACTTTATTTCTCTCAAATTGATTTAACTCTTCTAGTATAGCAATGACCCAAAATTCATCATTCAAGGCATCTTCAATATTTTTGGGTTCAATTTGAGAAATGAAGGCTAAATTAATAATAGACTTAAGTTGAGATCTAATTGTTACCCCTTTTGTTATATCATCGATGATGAGGTCTTAAGGATGTGCTTTCTTGAATTGCCAATCCTTTGGAAGATCATCCTTCAAGGTAGGTTGAGGCATTTCTTCATTTTCTTCCTTGCTAGGATTCTCAATTTCCAAAGCTTTGCTAGAATTTTCATTTTGAGCATTTGTATCCATAAGTTCACTTATATCATCATCAACACTACAAATATCTTTTCTAAGATCAAGTGAGTTGGATTCTTCAAATACAACATGCATAGATTCTTCAACTAGTAAAGTTCTTTTATTAAATACTATATATGCTTTGCTAGATAAGGAATAGCCTAGAAAAATTCCTTCATCGGCTTTAGAGTCAAATTTTCCAAGATTATCCTTGGTGTTTAATTTAAAGCACTTGCATTTGAACACTCTTAGATATGATATTTTAGGTTTTCTATTCTTCCAAAGCTCATAAGAAGTTTTATTTAAAATTGGTCTTTTGAATACTATATTTACAATATAACAAGATGTATTAACAACTTCTGCACAAAAGTATAGAGGTAAATGATACTCATGAAGCATTATTCTAGCCATTTCCATAAGAGTGCTATTTTTCCTTTCAACTACCTCATTTTGTTGAGGAGTTCTAGGAGATGAGAATGTATGTGAAATACCATTTTCATTACAAAAGTTTTTGAAAAATTCATTTTCAAATTCAATTCCATGATCACCTCTAATTAAAGAAATACAAAAACCTTTTTCTTTTTGAACTCGTTTTGCAAAATTTTTAATAGTTTTAAAAGCATCATTCTTATAAGTAAGAAAACACACCCAAGTGAATCTAGAGTAATCATCAACCAATATATATATGCATAGTGCATTCCACCGAAAACACACCCAAGTGAATCTAGAGTAATCATCAACCAATATATATATGCATAGTGCATTCCACCGAGACTAACAACTTTAGTTGGACCAAACAAATCCATATGTATAAGTTCAAGTCGCCTAGAGGTTAACACAACATTTTTGAGCTTAAATGAAGACTTGGATTGTTTTCCTTTTTGACAAGCATCATGAGATTTATCCTTAGTGAATTCAAGTTTTAGTAGACCAATCATAAATTCATGCCTACAAAGATCATTCAATAGCTCAAAATTTGCATGTCCTAACCTTGTATGCCATGTCCATGTGTCATGGGAAATATACATCAAGCATTTAATATCTTTGTTGTCAATTTTATTCAAATTAATACCATAGACATTATCTACTCTTTCACCGCTAAAAATTACTTTGTCTTCATCAAGACTACTAACAAAGCAATTCTTAGGATAGAAAGTGACTTTATTTCCTATATCACATAATTAACTTATACTAAGTAAATTATATTTAAGACCATCAAGAAACAACACATGATGTATAAATAAGGATTGAGAGCTACCAATTTCTCTAATACCAATAATCTTTCCTTTTGCATTGTCCTCAAAGATAACATGTCCTCCATCCTTAGCATCAAGCTTGTTGAATTGCTCTTTGTCTCCGGTCATGTGTCTTGAACATCCACTATCAAGATACCATTTACTTTTTGTTCTTGTGGACTTCAAGCACACCTATACAACACATTTTACACATTCTTTTAAACCTAAACCTTTCTTATTCTAGGTTGGTTAGTCTCAAGATAATCCAAAGAAAGCAAGTTTAAGTGCAATATTTTATAGAATGACCTTTGGTCATGCAATAAAAATACTTAACATTGGCCAATTTATTTCTCCAAGGATGATATGCTTTCCTAGTGTGTGAAACATGCCTTGTGTGTTGTAGTAGTGAATGCATCCAACAACTCTTCTGAGTCATAGTGTGAGACATACATTGGCAATAACAATGTATATTTTGATAGGTTTGTGCAACATGTTTATATGCATTATGTTGTGCAACATGTCTATTACAATTGTGTCTAGTGTACAAATAAGCATGTCTAGGTTGTGGTGCTCTAGTTTGAGTCTTATCTTTTTGGTTAATGGAGGTTGAGTGTTATGATACCTTCCCTTATTATTTGACATATAAGACCTCTTAGATTTGAAAGCTTGAGTCTCATTTTTGGAGGTAGAAGCCATGGAATTATGTGCTTTAACAAAATTAATATGTGATGATGATGAAGTCATTCCATTTTTGTATCCAATTCCATGAGTATCTCCATGAAATTTTTGAAAGTCAAGAATATTATCTAGAGTTTCTTTTCCTCTCTTGAATTTAGAAATGGAATTCTTTAATTCTAAGTCCTCCTTAGAAAGCTTTTGATTTTCATCATTTGCTTTCTTTAGTTGATCCTCCAAGGAACTAGATGATTTTAAATCATTAGCAAGTTTTTCATTAGATTTAATAAGAATATCAAAATCATTGTTTACACTATATAATTCTTTGGTTAAACTAGTTAACTCATGCTTATAGTGCTTTTTCTTAGAAAGTAAGCTTTTGTATTTAAACAAGAGTTTGCTCACAATAGAGCTCTCATAATCATCATATTCATAATCATCACAAGAAGAATTAAAAGTGGATATTACCCCATTTTCATTTTCAAGAGCCATGAAGCAAATGTTGGCCACCTTTTGTTGTTCCTCTTCCTTTTCGGATTCGGAAGAGTCATCCCAAGTAGCTTTGAAGGCCTTCTTTTTCTCCTTTGCTCTCTTGTTCTTGAATTTGAGTTTAGAGCACTCACTTCATATGTGACCTGGTTTCTTGCATTAATAGCAAGTAACTTCTTTAGTTTTCTTCTTGCTTTCTCTTTCATACTTCTTGTTAAAGTCTCTAGTTCTTGAAGAATTTTTCTTTCTCAAGAACTTCTTGAAGCTTCTTGTGAGCATGGAAATATCACCATCTTCATCACTGGAATCTTCAAGATTTTCATCTTCACTTTCTTCTTATAAAGCCTTTAATGCTATGCTCTTTTTCTTTTCTTCCTTCTCTTATTGCTCTTCACTTCTTTACTTTATTGTAAGCTTATGGGTGAGAAGCTTTCCAATAAGTACGTTGGTAGAAAGAGTAGCAAGGTCTTGAGCTTCCTCAATTGAAGTAATTCGAGATTCCCAATCCTTCTTAGGTAGGATTCTTAGAATCTTATTATTTACTTCTTCTTTGGTGAAATATTTACCGAGTTTCTTGAGGGTGGTAATATTGAGATGATTCATCATCTTTGTTATTGATTCCTAAGGCTTCATTTTGAAGAGTTCATATTCATACATGTGGAGTTAAACCTATTTGCTTCTAACTTGCACATTGCCTTCGTAGTGAGTTTCTAAGGTTTTCCACATTTTCATGGCCAAAATGCAATGTTTAAGTTTGCCACCTTCTTCTTTTGACATAAAAGAGACTAAGGTGATCATAGTCTTTTTATTTTTGTGATTTTCTTCTTTTTTATCGTTGTTCCATTAACTCCTTAGGATAGTAGTAACTACGTCATCAAATGATAGTTTTGGGTGGTTCCCAACCCTTTAGGATAATATCCCAAAGTTTGATGGAATCACAATCTAGATAGAGCTCCATTTTGAATTTCCAATGAGGATAGTCACTACAATCAAAGAATGGTCTAAGTGAAGAAATATTTTGAGATTTACTCCCTATAATCTTGTATTCTAGCAAGCAATTAAGTTCTTAGAATTCAAGTTCTGATACTAAATGAAAATGCCTAGGAGAGGTGGGGGGTGAATAGGGCTGTCGAACAAAAATCAAAACTTAAAAATAATTAAGTAAGAATTAAAAGAATATTGAGAAGGAAGAATGATGAACACGAGAATTTAAGGAGTTCGGATTCGCAAAAATCCTACGTCTCCACCTAACTTATCCTTAAGTTAGGATTTTTAATCACCTACAATCTTATTTATAAGATTGAGAATACACAAGAGTTTAAGGCTTACTCTTACAACCTCATAAACTAGAGTTTCCAGGCTTACTCTAAAACCAAATCCCAAGTGTTTTAATGGCTAAACACTTAAACCAATTCCCTTAGAATAAAATCTCACTTTTCATTTTTCTTAAACCCAGAAATATAAGAATAAGAATTTCTATTCTAAACACTCACCAACTCTCAAAAGAGTTTATACAATAATAGAATGAGTTTAAAGAAAAATGAGAGCTTAATTGAATGCTTTTAAAGTATGTAATGGATAATCAAGTTTCTTAACCTCTAAATGATTTTTAAAGGTTGTATTTATACTTAAGCAATTTAATTATAGCTGTTGAAAATAATAATTTCGTTTCCAACAAATTCAAACACCATTTGAATAAAATTTGGACTTTTGAGTTGTAATTACATTGCTCCTGGTCAGGATTTCATCAGTCTTGATCGGGATATTCAAAAATGTATTCATTATAGCCATTAAGATTTGAACTTTGCGTTGGTCAAGGGCACCGTCTTGGTCGGGACTAGGATCGTGATGTGTTCTTGTCAAGAATTGAAAATTTACTAAAAATTTAATTCCTTAGAGAAGCTTTGTCCTGGGTGGGACATTTGCTCAGGATATGTATTGTAAGATTGAGAGAAAAAGAGCAATCTTCGTCCCGGTTATGTAGACTTATCCAGGGCGGGACTACTTTGATCCCAATCGGGATTTGCAGTTCCAGTCCTGGTCTCGGTCGGGACCAGAGCCCAGAATTTATTATACCATTTTTGAAAAAAAATTAGCAAAACTTGTCCTGATCCATCTTCACTTGTCCCGATTGTGAACATACTCGTGACCACTGTTCATAGTAGATTTTCTTTGATATTTCTCCACTAAATTGTCTTCCAATTAAGTCCTGACTTGTACACATTTAAATAAACATATTAAATACTCAAAATTAAGTTTGTTAATATCGAAATCAAGATTGATTATTGTTAAGGTCAACATGGTAAATTTGTCTAAAATTTTTAATTATGACATTAATAGCTTAATTTTTTAAATATATTATAATTTATTGATAAACATATAAAATTTATTAGTTAACTATAATATTTTAATTATTTATGATTTAAATATAAAATTTTTAAAAAACATTCCATTCATTAGCATTAAAATATATCAATCTAATTAATAAATTATTTTAATAAATTCATTTAGTAAAATATAATATGTTTACATAAAATTAAGATATTGACGATGAAATTAAAGATTTGGATCAAATTTTCCACAAACAAGAAACATTTGGTCTTTTAATGTAAAGTAGTAAATAATCAAATACTTCGCACGTGAATAAAAAAATTTTTAGACTCATAATAGTAAATAAATTATTAAACATATATTTTGATATTATTATTATTATTATTATTAAATAAAGTTTTAAAAATAATAAAAACGTTATCTATTCATATAGCAATTTGATATTAACTTAATATAGTTATAATTCATTGCAACTTTTATAAATCTTTTATTTAAATAATTATATGATATCCCTTCTATAATTTTTTATAATTATTTTTTTTTTCAACTCTAGAACTAATTTTATATAAAAATATTATGGTCATAATTAAGTATAAGATAATAAAAAATTATTTAGATATTTTCTTAATAAAAAATTTTAAGAAAATAAAAAGTTACATTTTCTTTATATAACAATTTAAATATGAGACAAACTTATATTTTATTACAATTTTATAAATTTTTTATTTGAGTAGTGACACTTTATTTCTTTAATATTTTTAATATTAATACTTTTATTTATTCAATAAGTAATTTAATGTAATTTTTTATTGCAACTAATAAATAAATGATAAAGATTAATTAATTTAATTTAAACTATTTTCTTATTAAATTTTATAAACATATCTAAAAACGATAATTATACTACTTTTTTCACAGAAATACTACTCTCAAACAAATTATATGCTCTTTTTTTTAAAATATGATTATATATATAAGATAAATAGAATTTTTTAATTAAGCGATAAAGTACAGTTTTGCCCTTAAAGTATACCCACGGGCTCACATCAGCTCCTAAATTAATTTTTAGCTCAATTATATTCAAAAATTATGTTTTATTAATTTTTATATCCCTCTATTAACAAAAACGTTAAATCAACTGTTAGCGAGCCCTTCTAATCTTCCACGTCACCCAACAACGTGCTCCCTCCTCCTCCTCCTCCTCCTCCTTTTCTTCTTCTTTTTCTTCTTCTTCTTCAGCATACAAGAACAGTAACTTCATTTTCAGAAGCTGTAGCAAAACTGTAAAGCTACAGTAAAACGCACAAACAAAGAGACAACCAGCAACTTCATTTTCAGAAATCATACATTTATCAATCTCGACTATAATAAAAATACAAAATAGCATGATAGCTCCTCATTTATCCCAACCTAGGTGAAAAAAAAAATCTAAAATTGAAAACTATAAAAAGAGAAAGTCAACGTACCATGGTGAGAAGCAATCTTCTCAATTGAAGCCTTTTGATCCCAGATATTTTTTGAGCAATTGTATCATTGCATCCAGCTAAAACCCCACCAGTAATTGCCTGACAAAACCCACTAAACACAACAATCAAATAGAAGAAAAAGAAACAACTTTGATAAAATTCTTTACCAAACATCAAGAAACACAAAAATTTGTAAACATGGATTCATCAAGAAACAGAAACAGAAACAGAAGAAGGAGTGGGTAGCCATCAAGAATGTTATTCAAGACCTTTGAGTACTAAATAAAACAAAAGATAAAATTTTAAATAGATTTTTGCAGAAAGTGTACAGAGATGCTTGCAAGAGAGGACATCTTGGCACTGACTCAATCAAGAGATAATTGGCACATTTGGCAAATTTGAGGTATTGATTAACACATTATTTGCCTGAAAATTATGAGATAGTTCAAAGGAGGCATGGGAGTGTGTACATGTAAAAGCTATTAGAAGACCAAACCATGTTGAGGAATGCTCTCCAGATTATTCAATGATGTGAAACAAAAATCATTTATACAAGGAAAAGGAATAGTTTGATTCAACTAAAACTAAACCAGAAAAATAAAAGGACAAACCCAAATACTATAAAAATTGAAAAAGAAAGAGGGTCACCATGGTAAGAGTACATAAACAAATATTACATAGAAGCATAGAAGGACGTCGTTAACTGGTCACTCTTGAATCTTGACTCATTGATTGTTATGCCAGTGTCAAATTTCCTCCAAGAAGAGAAGAATAATGAGAATAATAAAATTATATTAGGTTGCAGAAAAAGCAAGTGTTCAGGCATACTTATCAAACAAATGGGGAAAAAAAAAAGAAATTAACCACACACTAATAAAGGTGTCTTTCTCCAAGTATGATCTGTATAAAAAATTGTTGGAAGAAGAGACAATTTTGGCATACCTTCCTAGTGCTGTCAACTTCGGGAAACAGGTAGTTATCAGTTCTTCCACCATAACTCGCTCGGTCAAAAAGAGCAATGGATGATGGAGTGATGGTGCTGTGGAGCTTGATTTGTTTGTTCAAGGACAAGAGAGTGAAGGAGAAGATGGTGAGGAGCAATGGATTGACGAAGGTTTTATTGGTGATGCAAAGGGAAGGTGACGTAAATGTGAGGCAGATGTGTGCATAATTGGTTAAGAAACTGAGAGCTGGATTGAAACCGATTAGTTATGGTTTTAGTGTTATTTGTTTATTGATAGAGAAGAAGAAGAAGAAGAAGAAGAAGAAGAAGAGGTGGAGAAGGGAGCATGTGGTTTTTATTTTTGGCCATAGGAGCACGTGGTTGGGTGATGTGGAAGATTATAAGAGCCCATTAATAGTTGATTTAATGCCTCTGTTAAAAGAGGGACATGAAAATTAATAAAATTTAATTTTTGAGTATAATTGAGCCCAAAAAAGTTTTAGGGGCATATGTAAGCCCGTGGATATACTTTAGGAGCAAAAATGTAACTTATCCCTTTAATTAATTTAGTTATAATTATTTACTTAATAAACTTTAATTTAATAAATATTTAAAAATAATAAAAGTATTATTTTATTTCTATGTCAATCTAATTTTCCAATCTTGATAGTATTACATCATAATATATTAATTTATTACAATTTTAATAAATTTTCTATTTGAACAATTATATAATACTCTTTCAATATTTTTATCTAAATAATAATTTAATTTTACAAATTTGATAGAATTATAATATAGTAATTTATTACATTCTTTAAGAATTTTCAATTTAAACACAATAATCTTTCAACATTTTTGACATTAATACTTTTCATAATTAATTATTTTATAAAATTTATTGATTTTGATTTTAATTATTTACTTATTAAATTTAATATAGTGAGAGTTATAAAATTATGTTATTTAATTTGATTTATATTAGATAAAATATTAGTAGATCTAGTTAAAATAGAAAAATATATATTTTTAACAAAATTACTACTAAAATTTTAATTAATTTAATTTTGTTAGAGATAAAAAAAAAAGTTACTTAATTAAAATAAAAAACATACTTTTAATTAATTAAATCTGATTTTTTTTTGTAATAATGAGTGAAGACCTTTTTAACCTATCCCCCCTATTAAAAGCATTATAAGTTAAATATTTATATGATTAGAATAAATTGATAATTTATATAATTAGAATTAATTAAGTTTACCAAATAATGTTTGATATTAAAAAGATAAAAATTAAAATTGAGTATTCAAATTGAAATAAATTAAAGTGGTGACTATATATTTATTAATTTTATATCATTTTAAATAAGATGGAAGGTGATGTGATGAACAATCAAATTTAAATAGAAATTTGTTAACATAAAAGAAACAAATCAAAATTAAGTATCAAAAGTGAAATCAAGTAAAAATTTTGAGTCCCATGAATGCATTTAAACCCAACAACTTCTAACGTTGTTGGCTGGTATGTCCTCAACATCTCGTCTTGAACACATTAGGGAGCCCTATATGAATGCTTCTCAATGCTTCATGTGGAGCATACGATCCTTTAAGTAATACTCTGTCTTCTCTCCATTAATCCCAAATCTGTGTAATTTGTATCATGTTAAAGTAAATTTCATGACTACTTTAATAATCACAATTTAGCAAAACATTATACTTAACTGCAATTATGCTAGAGTCTAAGGTACCAGAGTGGAATTTACAGTTTATATGTAAGGACACTCACTAAAATATGAGACATTATAAAGTGACTATGAGTTTGGATGAGTTGGAAGGTCAAATTAATAAAAATTAAATATTTAAATAAAGTGATAAAAAATAAAATCTAATAACACTCGAGTGAACCCTAGATGACATAATATTACTGATTTGATCTTCTAACCCATTAAAAGCTGGATCATTATAAAATTTCTCCTAAAAACATGGCCCAAGCATTTACATATATTTGCATAAACACCACTGAGCCGATGGTCACTCGTCCCTCGCTGCTGCTGAACAATTTCTGCTATATCTGGTCACAAATTCCACCATTGAAGTCTTTTTTTTTTTTCCTTGAAACACAAGTGTGAAAGAGGCATTTGGGACCAAACCCAAATTTTTTTACTTTTTAATTGGAGACATGAAGAAGGAACATTTCAGCAAGCAAGAGAACCGAAGTACAGAAACCAAAAGGAAAAGACAGTATTTTGTGGGCAACCATGGAATCTTTGACGGAGAACTTTTGGAATTCTCAGATGGAATCAGCCTTGGTAAGTTCTGTTTTGTCCTAGTATTTATTTGTTTTAATAATATAATGTCTAATCATGAATCCTCAATGATATGGGTTTCAAAAGATCACAACTTGTTGTCTCATGTTACAATTTTTTGCAAAGTTAGTGTCTTTTTGACCAACGGACTAGAACTGGTTTCTTCGGTGAAATAATAGATGCTTCACCACTCGACATTACAACTTGCAATATAGTTGGTCTGTCTATATTTACAGCTACAAATTACAACAACTAGAATTTGCATGAATTAGTGAGAGACAACATCTTTAATAAGCTTCAGTGATCGTAACCTCATTTATCGAATTTGATCCTTCCTCCCCTACTCCTAATGATCTAGTAGTGCTACAAGATGTTGTAAAAACGAAAGGTGGTTGTTTAGGAGCTGGAAGAGCTGCTTCACTGCTCAACATGAGAACAACTTCTAACATAGTTGGTCTGTCCTCAGCATTTTCCTGAACACATAAGAGCCCAATTTGAATGTTTCTCAAGGCTTCGTGCAAAGAATATGATCCTTCTAGTGATGAATCCACCATCTCCAATGCTCTGTCTTCTCTCCATAAATCCCAAACCTGTATGATTCTTAGCATTACCATAGGAAGATAAGAATTTTTATAAATAATATACCTTGGAGCAATGGGTTCTAAAAAGCTTCTTTCACTTACATGCCCAATCAAGCTCAAGGAATTATTCGTTTGATGAAATCCAGTGTTCTTCTTGCCCGTTATAATCTCCAATGTTATGACCCCAAAACTAAACACATCGGATTTCGTTGAAAATTTACCAAACACTGCATACTCTGGCGACATATATCCACTGCAAAGGAGAATTATTGAAGCATGTTTAACATTTCATTTTTCAATTTATTCATCTCTAATCGTAGTGATAAGAAATTGCATCATCATGTACTTACTAGGTTCCGACCACTCTATTTGTCTTGTCATGAATCTGGTCGGTTTTCATTATTCTAGCCATGCCAAAATCTGAAATTTTTGGGTTCATCTCTGCATCCAATAGAATGTTGCTACTTTTTAAATCTCTATGGATAATTTTCAGCCTCGAATCTTGGTGAAGATATAGAATACCTCGAGCAACTCCGTTTATAATAATGGATCGTTTTCTCCAATCTAGGAATGGACATTCTTTATCTGATACAAATTTTTTAGATAATTTACATTTGAATTAGTGTTGGATAGTGTAATATATGCAACTTGAATCTTTTACTTGCACCATGAAACATTTGTGATTTGAGAACTAACTCGATGCATAGAATGTATTCATGGAAAGGCTCACCAAAAAGAAACAAATCCAGGCTTCTGTTTGGCAGATATTCGTAAATTAACATTTTCTCTCCTCGTTCAATGCAGCATCCTAGTATTTTCACAAGATTCCTATGTTGAAGCTTTGCAATCAGCATGACTTCATTTTTAAATTCTTCTATCCCTTGCACAGAAGTTTCAGATAGTCGTTTTATTGCAACATTTTGTCCACTAGACAACTCACCCTGAAATTATTTGCAAGTGTCAATATTCTGTGAACATCAAGCCAAATAAATGATAAACAGAGACAATCTGATATAAATGCAAACAATGAAAAGCCAATTAGGATTCAGATTAGTGTAGAGACTCCACCCTATAAACGGAGCCAAAACCACCCTGTCCAAGTTTGTTGGCTGGAGAGAAATTGTTGGTGGCAGCAACTATGCTGCTGAGATCATAAAATGTTATGTCTGCAG
>CATIWM010076973.1:0-11201 GCA_949671775.1 Mallotus repandus
ATGATACATGTATGTAACATTGATTTAGAAGCACTCAACGATCCTCTTCGGCCTTTCTAGCAGGAAGCGCTCTTGGACCACCCAGCTCGGCCTCAAGTCCACCGGGGAATGTTCGCGGTGCAGATACCTGAAGATAAGTTAGCTGGGAAACTCTAACATCGAGGAAGTTGTGCTACCTTGTCAGGATAGAATCTGTAAACAACTGCGCAGAGAGCACCCATGGCGCCAACGAAAGAACCTAGGAGGACCAAACCCCAACCTGGCGTGACATGGGTGTACTCTTCGGGTGAGAAGATACCAAGAATGTCATTGTCTTCATGAACAGTTTCGCCGTAGTTCCTGCGCTCCTGCTTGTCCCACCAGTCTGCGTATGGGTCCCGAAACTGTCGCTTTATCGGTAAGGCGGACGTGAGCGACGGGTCGGGGTAGTTGCCATTCTATACCATCAGATGTTTTGATTAGTCTCGTCATCAACAAGTCAAGCTAAGAATGTCGGTTGTGTGCCATCCAATGGACTGCGACGGGGTGTCAAGGCCTCGCTTCCGCCTCCGGCTCTTTCTCCATAGAATACTCACCATATTCGGGTCTTCAGTGACGGTACTCAAGTCCTCCTGGGCTTGTTCGGCTGCCACATCGCTCTTCGCGTCGGTAGCTGGTCGTGGAACGGCAGAAGCATATTGACGTTGCGCAACGGGCGTGGCTCGCAATGGCAGCTGGCGGAGGAGCGGAGATCGTGCCTGGCGGAGGGCAGGTAGTATCGAGGACATGGCGGCGGCGAGATATAGAACAAGCTTAGCCTTGAGGCGACAAGCCTCTCTGGTGGTAGTGGCTGCACGTGAAGGAAGGGCAATGTTGCCAGATGCAAGATGGTTGATGTAGTAGGCGGAGGTTCAGTTGCTCGCTTGGGGTGAAGTCGAAGGCTTGGCACGCGGCCTTCCTCCGAAGATCGTCGCTTCAGGTTCTCTCCTCCGAGCAACAACAATCTTTTTCCGCCCATCGCTCGCCAACGCGACCCGCCATCGACAAATCGATTATTCCACCCATATCAACACTTCCTGAGCAACCACTGATAACCACCGACCGGGATTGCTATCCACCCACAGGAAAATGCGAGGGGTGGTACTTTGTCCTTTGAGGCTACCATGAGTGACCCAGGAGATTCTACCAAACCCCTCCTACACGATGGCGAAGTGTTGCGTCCAGATATACCTGCTGTGGTCTCTCCTGTTACCATCGACGATGCCTACGTCGAACCCATCTCGTCGGAGAAGACCGACATGCCCGCCGAGCTGAACGCTGCCAACCCCTCTGTCGAGAATCACGACGAAACGACGACAACAACATTGCGCCCTGCTCCACAACCGAGTGCTAAGCGACGCGAGTCGGAAGCAAATGCTGACCAGAAAGTAATAGAAGAAAGAAAGACGAATAAACGAAAGAGATCAAAATCTCCGCCATGGCAATTCCCTACAGTCGAATCGGCGACAGTCAAGACCTCGGATGGCCGCCGCGTGTCTGCTCGCGTACTCAGCTCTACCCCTGTACAGAGTGAAAATGAGAGTGGAGGGCGCAGTGTCTCTCAGTCTTTGGCCCGATCCCGTCCCCCAAGCCCGCCTTGGAAGAAGTTCCTGGCAGATGGACCCACAAGCATTCAGGTCGATGGGAAGCGTAAGAGTGGGCGGGTAAATAAGGAGTTGACGACAGATGACCAACCGAAGAGAACAAGTCCGCGGTCGAAAAGGCAGGCTTCGAAAGGGGATGTTGTTGAAGGGAAAGGCGGCAAAGGCAAGGACCAGAAAAACGATCTGCCTCATCCCGGCAAACCCATGTGGAAGAAATCCTCTCGTGACGTCCGCGAGCTGAGTCCCACCAGCAGGATTGCTGAACTTCAAGCACAGATAGCAGCACTAAAGCCAGTCCGCTCCTTTCCAGCAGAAGATGATGGAACTGCTGCACCGCGGACGAATGCCAACCATAAACGAAAACGAAGCCAGGTGACGCCGGAGCCAGAGACACCATCGTCAACGCATCACAGTAAAATGCATCGTTCTGGTGTTCATACTGGATCACCCAACAATTCACGCCCTTCTCCGCGGATCAAATTACGGCTGCCACCCAGGCAAGCATGTCCTCCGCCGCATCCAGGCGCGATCGCTCCTTCACCGTCAAAACCACCGATGGAGAGTGTGTATCAGGTACTCGATCGTTACGAATTACGAGAAATGCAACAGCCGCATACGGAGAACGACCGAAGCCCCCCAGGCGTGGAGTTTTTCATTGAACGAAGTCATCGACAAGCTATGGAAGAAGCATCAATGCGAAATAGAATCTTAGCCGCGGCGAAACCGAATGGAGCGCTCAGCAAGGAGAACTCGAGTCTCTACCAAGATGACGGTCAGCCACAACCTCCACCGCAGTACGGGCATAGCGATCACTTGGTGCACCACGTTTTGTATTTGCGCCAATTGCAGCAACGTGAAAGGCTCCAACATCGCTTGTTGGCGAAGAAGCTGGCGCTTGAGGCTGTGGAGTATTGGAGGGCTAGGCGAGGGCCAACTGAGGAAGATATCAAAGCTGAACAAGATCGAATGTTCCGTCTGATCTACAAGCAAGTTGCAGCGGATGTGCGAGCCAAATGGGAACTCATCGGACAACATGTACAACAGCTGAGAAAGCAAAGATGGGAAGCGGAGGAAGAGAAAAGAAGACACCTCAAGCTACAGGAGAGGCTGGACAGTGCCACGCAAATGCTGGCCAAGCAGCGAGGCGAAGAAGGTAGTGATATTGATATGGCCGAAGATTCGACCGGTGATGTTGACGGAACCACGGATGATTCTGCATCTGACGATGAAGAAGAGGAAGAGGAGAACATGACCGAATCCGAAGATGAGGCTGAGCCAGAAGGAAACGAAGCAGATGGCGAGCTCACTAGTGATGAGCTTGCGGCTTATTTGAAGTTTCGCGAGACCCACCATGAGAACAATGTGGAGCGTGGAGATCAGAACCCAACCGAAACTCTAGCCGGAGCTGAGGATGACGCCAATGCGACCGACCACAGGAGCGAATTGATCGAAATCGGCGACGACAGTGGACATCTTGAGCCAGTTGCGCAATGTGAACACGATGAAACTGTCGGACATGCGGATGAATCGGATGTGGCTGCGAAGGAAGAGGCTGATGCCGATGACACTTCAGACGAATCTGTGGAGATGATTGATTCGGACGACGATATAAGCAGTACGAGTGATGAAACAGGAGACGACGACGACGAAGACAGCGCGGACGATGCATCTCTGGGCGAGCCGGAGGAAGGCGGGCGATCAATACTGGGTTTTCTTTCCAGCAAAGAACTGAGAGACATGGCAAATCATGGTCTGCCGACCCCAACGACAAGTGCTGAAGGTGATGAACGAGATCGAATGGTGGAAGCAGCGCCCGTGAGCATCTCTGACGTGCAAATCGGCGCTGGCAAACAAAACTTGGGCGAGACGGACGCGCAGAATGGCTCTGTTCAGGAACACTGCCATTCGTCCTCAGCACATGACAGCCCTAATGAGTCTACGGATGGCAAGGCTCTTACTCCCATTCCATGTTTGTTAAGAGGCACACTCCGATCCTACCAGCACACTGGTCTTGATTGGTTGGCATCGCTCTACCGAGAAACAACCAATGGCATCCTCGCTGACGAGATGGGTCTTGGTAAGACGATTCAAACAATTGCGGTGTTGGCGCACCTGGCAGAACAGCATGATGTTTGGGACACACATCTGATCATCGTACCCACATCTGTCATCCTGAATTGGGTCACCGAGTTTCAGAAGTTCTTGCCAGGATTTCGTGTGCTGGGCTATTATGGCACGGCTGAAGAGCGTGCCGCGAAACGTCGCTGCTGGGCAAACGATCCGCACCATGAAGACAAGTCAAAACGAGGTTACAACGTAGTCGTCACATCTTACAATGTCGCCATGGCAGATATCAATGCCATTCGTGTGGTGCAATGGCATTACCTAGTCCTCGACGAGGCGCACAACATACGGAACTTCAACAGCCAGCGATGGCAAGTGCTGATACGAATCAAGACCAAGGCTCGATTGCTCCTCACGGGTACACCCCTGCAAAACTCGCTGACAGAGTTGTGGTCACTGCTCACATTCCTAACGGCCGGCGCCGACGACGCACATGGAGACCTTGGAGACTTCTTGGCCCTTTGGAAGGAGCCTGTCCAAGAAATCTTCGACAGCGGTGTCACACAATTGTCGGCACACGCACAGAAGATCGTTCAACAGCTTCATGTCTCTCTTCGTCCATTCCTCCTCCGTCGGCTCAAGACCGAAGTAGAGAAGGATCTTCCCAAGAAGACGGAGAGCGTGGTCGTGTGTAAGCTGTCAAAGAGACAGCGGCAGTTATATCAGGAATACATGGGACTGGCAGCAACGCGAGAAAGTCTTGTTCGAGGCAATGCGGTCAGCGCTGGCAAGGTGCTGTTGAGCCTGCGGCGTGTTTGCAACCACCCTGACCTCTTCGATCCACGACCTATTCAGACTAGTTATGCAATGGAGAGAAGTGCTTTTTCGCCCTACGTTGCCAAAGAGAGCTTGATACGGAGGTTGTTGAACCACAAGCCCGGTCTCCCGCAGAATCTGTTGGTATCCCATGGAGAGGGACGGCGAAAATACGCAATTCGAAGGAGCCGACAGCTGGTTGCCACTGATCAGCTACGAGGCCAAATCCACGCCTTGGACTGCCAGGGTATTGACGGCGCTTCTTGGCAGACTCCGAACGGCCTCCAAGTCATGCGACGGTTTCATCAGCGTGAAGCACGTAAGGCGCAACTCTACGACGCCATTCACCTAACGGAGCAATCTCTGGCAAATACCCCCATTTATGGATCGGATCTCCGGGCAATGGTATCTGTGCGCAAAGACAAGCCATATGTATTTGTGAGACCAGGCCGACCCCCGCAGCGCTTCTTTCGCGGTTACCTACCCTTTGGCCACCGACCCATGGAACTTGAGCACAAATCTGATTGGCTTCTCGCCAAGAACAGCACTCTGCAACGCGATTTGTTGACCCTCGATCGGTATGCCGAGGAGTTGCATGAGACGATCACGCGCTTCACCTTTTGCACGCCGGTAGCCACAGCCCCGGTTCTTGATGATTTGATCCCTCCGACTCAGCAGGCAGATCTTCGGGCCAATGACTTGTATCCTAAGACAACCGACTACGCTCATGAGGCTCGCGTGCGGACAAGCATAGTCTTCCCCGATAAGCGTCTCCTTGTCTATGACTCCGGTAAACTTCAACGATTGACGAAGCTCCTTCGTGAATTACAATCGAGAGGATCACGCAGTCTCATATTCACGCAGATGACCGGTACTTTGAATATACTGGAGCAATTCCTCAGTCTGTTGGGCTTGCCTTATTTGCGCTTGGATGGCAGCACCCCGGTTGAAAAACGCCAGCTCTATTCTGCCGAGTTCAACCGCCCTGACTCCAAATACCAATGCATGATCTTGTCCTCTCGGGCTGGAGGCGTCGGTCTCAATCTTACTGGTGCCTCTTCGGTCATATTCTATGACTTGGACTGGAACCCTCAAATGGATCGTCAATGCATGGACCGAGCGCATCGGATTGGTCAAGTCCGAGATGTTGAGGTATACAAGATGGTCAGCGAGAAGACTGTGGAAGAGAACATCTTGCGTCGGGCCAACCAGAAGAGTCTGTTAGATCAGACCGTCATCCAAGAAGGACATTTCACGACCGACTACCAACAAACTGGTCGGGGTCAAGACGAAGATCAAGACGCGGAGAATGATCATGTTGCTGCCGCCATTGAGCGATTCCTCGGCGGCGGTGACAAGACTAACACTCAAGCCATCGAATCTGTCGAAGACCGCGAAGACGTTCAGGCCGCGCAGAAAGCAGGGAAAGAAGATAATCAAGATGAAGCTGACTTTGCTGAGCGACCAAGCAAAGCTGCCTCGACGGCTGCCGCCACGCCTGGACCGACGAACGATGTCGATCAGGATGGACATATTGAAGCATACATGATCAGGGAACAAGAACGAGCGTGGAGTGGTATCCCTTATGTGCCACCGCAAGGGAGATTTGACAAGCATGGACGTGACCGTAGTCATCGACCAAAGAAGCGACACTGAGCCGCTATTATATGGAATTATTCAGGCTGGGTCAAACAGCGACCTGCTCAACGTGTAATATTAGACCAATGGATAAAATCAAAAACACTGTGTAAAATTTGCATATCTTTCGTGTTCCTTTTTCCTTCTGATGACACTTCGTCTTGACAAGTTGCAGCCTCAGGCAACAAAGCGGGGAGATAGAAGAATTGTAATTTGTAATTTGTAGATACTTGCCTCTTTGCAGAAAGAGGTGGCGTGCCATGGGCTGTGATCATTTAGACTGCAGTAGTATTCTTACAATCTTACAATCGTACCATAGCTCACAAATTAGTATTCCTCCCCAAGAAGTGCATCTGTCCAAAAATTTATCTAAGGCGTTGGCGCTCGTGGTGTGATTGGACAGCGCCGGAATCCGTGATGTCAGGAGATTGGCTTCACTGCCTCAAAAAGCCAAAGCCGTCTCCGACTTGGCGAGGGCTGAGCGCGATGATCTCTACGTCAATCATCGCAGTACATTCGCCGCCTGCCTTTTGTACATATGTAATCAAGAAAGTACCATGCAGTCGTCTGAGATCACTCTGCAATCCTTCCCGTCATCATCACTTCACACTCGTTGCAGCTGAGCAAGTAGCAACGCTGCATATAACTCGAACCACATCCGCAAGAAACCAAACGCGGTCTTACTTCACGCGACGTTCACTTCGCATCGGACACATCGACATCGACATCGACATCGACCGCGACATACCAACCGCATCATGAAGTTGCCACAGATCTTATTCTACCTCCTGGCTTTCGTTTCGACGATTCACGCACTCGCCCTCCCCACATCCTTCGACTCATTAGGCGACTCGGCGAAACAACTGTTCAAGCGTAGAGGAGGAGGCGGTGGACGGGGTGGAGGAGGCGGCGGCGGCGGCGGCGGTACATCATCAGGCGGTGGACGTTCCAGCAGTGGTAGCACCTCCGCAACATCAAACGCAGGCGGTTCCACACGCGCAGGGTCCGGTCCACCACGATCGTTCGGCGGCGCATACGCCGGAGGAGCCGCAGTTCCTTACAAATCCGGACTCGCATCTCCTCGAGGAATCAACCCTCTGTTCCTACCAGCCGCCGGTCTCGCCTTCTTCCCCGGCATCTGGCTGTATGGTGCCTACGCGTACCCCTACGGCCATCCCTATACCTACCGCAACAACACGAGCAATCGCAACGAGACGCTACCGGTCGAATGTTTCTGCGACCCATATCTGCCATGTGGTTGCGATTCCAACAATGATACGAGTTATATCCAGTCTCTGGCCAATGACAACATGAAGTCGCGTGTGGCCGATGTCAATGGGACCCGGACGCTTGTTATCAATGGGTCTCTGCCGAACGGCACGACCGCACCTGGTGGCACGGATGATGATAGCGGTGCCGGCAGTCTGAGCAGGCAGTTGGCCGAGATGAGTGGGTTCTGGCCTGTTGTTGCTGGTGTAGCATACGCTGTCTGGTTTATATAATGATACATATTCCCTTTTTAGTGAGAGGCGGTTTGGACGCTATCATGATACCCATGTTTACGATGACAAGATTGGAAAGAAATGGCTCCAGATTGAAATGTACCTATTATATTCTTGTATCACCATTCCAGAACAATTCGATTCAGTCGTGCCGATTAAGATATATACGAAGAAGGTTGGGGTATATGTAATGCTGCCAAACGCAACGCTTCAACGCAGGTGATCACTTACTAGACCATGCAAAAGATCAAAGGAGTACCTAGCCTATGCGAGAACTCGGCTCTCACCATTAGCCATGTCCACCCAATTGACCCCTTCGAAACTATCCAAAATATCCTCCAACTCCCCAGAATGATTCGTCCCCGATCTGTTGGCTCGTTCTTGATCCAGAGCATCTTTGACACTGATGACATCTCGCTGCAAGAACCACGAGACCAGACCGCCACCCTTTTTGACTTCGTCATGCGTTCCAATCCAGTATTTCGACTTCAAGATCCGTTGTGCTTTGAGTCCGTTGTGAGCGCCCAGGTTCGATTGGAGAGCTGTCGCGCCGGAGACTGTGCCGACCCTGACGTTATGCAGACCGTGCAGGAGGGCTAATGTTCGGATGGGTGGCGAAGCCTGAGGAACCAGATGGAGATCACCGCTGTAGATTCCATGGGGCGTGTAGATGATGGCTTCGGCAGCTTCTTCGTCTTCGTCTGGTTCAATGCCTGAGTGTCTTAACTTCTGCGGTTGCTTCTTTCCGTTGGATAAGAGTTCATCAGTTCCGCGTGCAGAGGGACGATTGTTGAATGTGATCATGAGTGCTGCATGATAGTTCAAAACGTCCTCCTTTTGTAGCAGGCGGGATACACCGATCCATTCAGGTAATGCTGATGTGCTCGTGCTTCTCCAGTCGGTATCTCCATTCGCGCCAAAAGTATCCACAGTGACTACCGTCCTGAAATGTTTCCAGCTTGAAATAAGTTTTGCGGCTTCTTTGATCGCAAACACAGGGACATCGGGGTGTATTCCGAGAATGGTGTCCTTGTGACAGTGATCTGTGAATTCGTGGCTTACAGCAAGCGCATCAATCCAGCTCGAGGGCCCGTCCTCGTGCTCAACTGGCGAGCCACCGGCCAGAACTTCAATCTCTCTTGCGAGATCTTCGACTTCAGCAATGCTCTGGACTGCGCTGGGTGTGGCGTGAAATTGCTGTGAGAACCAACTGGCGACATCACTTTGGCCGCCGACCAGCCAGGGATCAATCAGAATGTTATAGTATCTTCGTGCATTTTTGGCGCGCATGGCGATTTCTGGTCGCGGTATCTGCAACAACCATGTCGTATCGGCATTGAGGTGATGGAGTATGGGCCGCCTTGTTGCAAGTGCGGCTTGAACAGATGTTGTGAGGTCGCTCTCAAGCTGAGCAGATGGTTCGTCCAAAATCATGATGCTGGAAATACTGATTACGGTATGTACGATCGGGGTCAATGCATCAAGAACAGTGCTCTGTAAGTTCGATGTCTGGCGTGTACAGAACTTTTTGGTTGCGTACCTATGTAGATGACGAGGTGATGTCGCTGTGGCGAAGGAGGCACACACGCGGCTTCTTTTCCTTCCAGAAGGAAACCAGCCCTGTCGTCCAACAACCCCATCTTTCTTCCATCAACTCCGTCGGTGCACATTGTAATTATTTGATTCGCACATTTCAGTAAATGTTGTAATTGATCTGCGATCATTCTGACTGTCCCTGCAAATCGTTCTTCACATTCGACTTGTCTTCTTCGACCCAAGCTCAGCAAGGCGCAGCAGCACTTGGGCTCCGGTATGGGCTGTTTCGGCTTCTGTTAGAACCGGAACGAGACCGAAGCGTTATATCAGTCCGGCCCATCCAGGTCACGCAAAGGCGGCATCTTTCACTGGTCGAATTTCACCTTTCCAAGATCGGATCATTCTATCAGCTCGCCTAGACGCATACACAGCACATTCAGTTTGCGGGCAAATCGACGCAACTGGCCACGTCGAAGACATTCATACCACCACGACGAACCTCCAGGAACGGACCCGACCAGTACTGACGTTCGTAGAACTCATTCATCTGTACCGCCTTCTGCCAAGCTCAACAACATGTCGAAGCAACAGACTCCTCACGTGCACTGGCCTGGGTCGGGCCAGAGAAGTGGTGAACTATTCTCCCGTAATCCTTTTCGCAGAAATGCTCACGCTTCCTCCCCCCAGAACACGACTTACACTGACGATGGACTGCCACCCTACTCTACAACTGCCGCTCCGATGCCTGCGTCAGACGAGAAGAAAGTTCCTATAGCCGACGCTGAATATGCACCTCCTCCTGGACCTCCACCTACACATCGTAACGATGAGCCCGAACCACCACCCTACGATCCTTGGATGGCTGTTCCTGATAGTACTCTCCTACCACCTCCTCCATCAATGGCAGAAAAGTTCAGCCCAACTACAAACGCCACCTTCGAAGATGCTGCTCGTGCTCATGCATGGGTCAAGCAGAATCCTTTGTGGCAACCTCGCCCTCTTCCTCCTGCTTTTCTCACCCGCTTATCGCAAGGAGACGTTCGGCTTACAAGCCCTCCAAACGCCAAAAATGTCTCTTTATATCAACCTAGCATTGGTCGATCTCACCTCAGAACGACGAAGAAATGCACCGATTCAGTCTTTCTCTCCGACATCCCCCTATTTGTAGCGAACAGCCATCAACCACATGTCCTTCAGCCAACGACAATCTATTTTGAGCTTCATGTTGTCTCGATGAGTTCAAATGACGAAGAGACAAGCATTGCTTTGGGTTTCCTCGCACCTCCCTACCCGTCATGGCGTCAGCCTGGATGGCATCGCGCTTCTCTAGGTGTGCACGGCGATGACGGTCGCCGTTACGTCGACAACAGCGATGGCGGACGAGACTTCACTGCGCCCTTTCGCAACGGAGATGTACTCGGTATCGGAATGACCTTCTCTCCTCCTCTATACCAGAACAGTAAAAATAGGTGCGAGGTCTTCTTCACCAGGAATGGACAGAGGGATGGGGGTTGGGATTTGCATGAGGAAAGGGACAGCGAGGAGGAAGGAGGTGATGTGACGGGACTAGAAGGGCATCACGATATATTGGCGGCAGTGGGATGCTTTGGAGGCGTCGAGTTGGAAGTTCATTTCAAGAGGGATGATTGGCTGTTCAAGCCGTAGAGGAGACATGCGCATTTTGGATGTCTTTTTTCCTACAACTTTCATGTTTTATACCACATCAACCTGCTTCGCCGAGCAAGTATATGTCATTAGCCGTGTGCTCATCGCGCTCAACGCTCGTTGAGTGACCAGGTTCGTGCGGCTTTGTAGCGACGCCGTGGTATGGTCTACGATGTCCTTGACATCGCACAAAATCATTTGGCCACATGGTGGTGGTAAAGGCTCGGTACTGGCAGCGCATTCTCGAGCCAGGGAGACCACACGATGAGGCTCTGCTCTTGAATTTCGATTCAGCTGAACTTTGCAAGTGCTCGCCACTCATTCACCTCGTCGTCTTTTCGTCCCAGCATGTCCGTTC
>CATIWM010076976.1:0-16874 GCA_949671775.1 Mallotus repandus
ATTGGAGTTCTGCACCTCCTACCATATAGAGCTTCATAAGGTGCCATTCCCAAACTCGAATGAAAGGTGTTGTTGTAGGCAAATTCCATCAAAGGCACGTATTTATCCCAACTACCTTGTAATTCCATCACACAAGTTCGAAGCATGTCTTATAATGTCTGGATTTTCCTCTCTGACTGACCATCTGTTTGGGGATGAAAAGCTGTACTAAATCTTAACTTAGTACCTAAAGCATGTTGCAAACTTGGCCAAAATCTAGATGTGAATCTTGGATCCCTGTCTGATACAATAGAGAATGGAACACCATGCAATCTTACCACTTCTCTGATGTAGATTTCGGCTAGTTTATCCAGTGAATGACTGACTTATTCTTAAACTCAGCCTATATATATAAATGCAATGCAATATGTATGCAAAGGTACCTATAATAGAGTACGGGTGTGACATTAGGTGCTGGAAAAGGAAAGGATAGTGGTGGTGCAAAATGAACCAAAACGGTGAACCGGTTGTGTTTATTTTGGAGAGCTATTTTGTGAGTAGTTATTCAAGCCTTTTAAGCCTTTTTATAAAAGCTATAAAATGAGTATTTTAGTGATTTTTAATGAGCCTGGATTGATATATTTAAATGATTTTAATTCAGCTTGTTGTACTTGAATTATATAAGTTAATTTTAAACTTTAAAGGTTTCAAGTATACGAATTAAATGTGTTAAATCTATATGCTTTGTTTTGTGATCAAAATTGAGATTATTTTTATTACATGGTAATTGAAATGAGCTTATGCTCAACCTGATTTCACTTCTTTGGAGTATGATTAATATTGATTGATTTTGAATACTTATTAAACCATAAATGTGATAATGTTATTTTTATTGATTATTTGGTGAAAATGATATTTGGTTTGTGTATTACCAACCTATATGAGTTGTTGATGTGCTGAGATGATATATGCACATTTGAGATTGTGTTGGTTGTTATTGCGCAATAAAAAATAGGGTATTTGATTACAGGGCGGTGAAGGAAGAAGGGTCGTTCCGTGCTAATGTAGTCGAAGGGTTAGCCTTCAAGTGTGCCTAGAGATTGAATTGGTGATGGCCTGTATGTTATGGCTTGGTTGTGATGCTTGTTTAGGGATGGTTAATACATGTGAAAGGTTATATTAATGTTTGTAAATGCATGTCTTTTGCTTGACTAAACTTTGTATAAGTTTAAAAGTAAGAATGGCTTTCATATTTCAAGTCGATTATAATTTGATTTTAATTACTTATTATGCTGATTTGAGATAATTATTATATTTGGTTTAGACAAATAATTTTCTGCTTGGAATATCTATTCATTGAGTATTTTTGTACTCATTTCACTCTGTTTTATAAACTTTTTCAGATAACAGGGCTTGATAGTGGGTGGATTGAGCTAAGAGAGGGTGTATAGAAGTTCATATTAAGGTTGGCCAACATCCTCATTAGAGAAGCCTAATATTTTTATTTCTTAATTATGTTTATATAAATATTGTAAAAGGATATATTCTTAAGTCAAATAGTGGTGGCTAGGCTTTGTGTAAAGTATCTATGTATAAAAGTGATTTATATTACTTATTAATGTTTACTCTACCATGTCTTTGGTTTGCAAAGATTAATATCAATCTAGTTACAAAAATGTGATTTTCCTATGTTACCTAATAATCCTATATTATAGTTATCAATCATAAATTCATCAAGTTACAGGAAGGTTTTCTCATTTTCAATTACATGATTACATCAAGCTTATTTTAATTTTTTAACTAATATAATTATAATTAATATATAATTTGATTAAATTAAATCCTTTGTTGAATGGTTGGTTTTAAACGTCCATCTCGGGCTACGCGAGATGAGGTGTGACACTAATGATTATGAACCCGTGAATTACTATCTTAGAAACCTTAGAATAAATTGAATTTCAGAAACCCAAGAATCGATTAATTCTGATCGTAAGTTTGGTTGATCAAGATTAGAACCTTAAGAAAACTAAGTTCTTTAAACCTTAACCTTTAACACGCCACAAGGATAGATCAATTCCTTTATAAGTGGTTTATGCATTCAACAAGAATTCACGAATTCAAGCAAATATGCAAAGGGAACAAAACTATTTTTTATTAAAATCCAATCTGATTAAAAACATACCATAAGGGGTGTTTTTATAACATCCTAACATAAGAAACCCTAATGAAACTATTAAACCTAGCTTCCACATAAGCATAATAACAAATAACATAGTTTTTGGCTTAAATAAAATATTTCAGCCCATATACTAGCCCACATTATTCTTCATGTATTGGGACTTGCAAAACGTTAAACAAAGCCCATTCAGTTATGTCTTCACTTGGGCCAAACCTAGCATAATCAATTGAACTTCCTTGACTAGCCCAATCTTGCATATAGCCAATTAAGGCTTCTTGGACCTTGACCTTGTAATTTGGCCTTGTGGCATGCTTAATGGATCCTTAGCTTTAACTTTGGTTTTCTTACTGTCCTCTCCATCAAGCCCATCCTTAGCTTTATCTCTGGAAATGCCACCACCATCTTCAAGCTTGGTCACATCCATATCATTTATGATAGTGAAAAGTTTAGAATATGTGTTTAGTATACTAAATACGCAATCGGTGCCTTGGATAACTTGTTTAAAACCATTTGTTCACAAATTTGCATAAGTGCACGAATTGCATTGAAACATGCGCACAAGTGCACATCTTGCACATTTATTAATGTTAACAAGATTTATGATTTAGAAATGTTAGAATATGTGTTTAAGATACTGAATATGCAATTGGAGCCTTGGATAACTAGTTTAAAATCATTTGTGCACAAATGCATGATTTGCGTTCAAACATAAGCACAAGTGCACATCTTGTGCATTTATTCATGTCAACAAGATTTATGAGATGCAACAGTTAGAATATGTGTTTAGGATACTGAATATGTAATTGGAGCATTGGTTAACTTGTTTTAAACCATTTGTGCACAAATTTGCACAAGTGCACAATTTGCGTTCAAACATGCACACAAGTGCACATCTTGTGCATTTATTAATGTCAACAAGATTTTTGAGTTTCAAATGTTAGAATATGTGTTTAAGATACTTAATATGCAATTGGAGCATTGGATAACATGTTTAAAACCATTTGTGCACAAATTTGCACAAGTGCACGATTTGCGTTCAAACATGTGCGTAAGTGAACATCTTGTGCATTTATTAATGTCAACAAGATTTATGAGTTTCAAATATTAGAATATGTGTTTAGGATAGTGAATATGAAATTGGCACCTTGGATAACTTGTTTAAAACTATTTGTGCACAAATTTGCACAAGTGCATTGTGTTCAAACATGCGCACAAGTGCACATCTTTTGCATTTATTAATGTAAAAAATATTTATGAGTTTAAAATGTTATAACATGTGTTTAAGATACTTAATATGCAATTGGAGCATTGGATCACATGTTTAAAACCATTTATGCATAAATTTGCATGTGTGCATGATTTGTGTTCAAACATGCGCACAGGTGTACAACTTGTGCATTTATTAATGTCAATAAGATTTATGAGTTTGAAATGTTAGAATATGTGTTTAAGATATTGAAGATGCAATTCGAGCCTTAGATAACTTGTTTAAAACCATTTGTGCACAAATTTGCACAAGTGCACCATTTGCATTCAAACATGCGCACAAGTGCAGATCTTATGCATTTTTTTAATGTCAACAAGATTTATGAGTTTGAAATGTTAGAATATGTGTTTAAGATACTAAATATACAATGGAGCCTTGGATAACTTGTTTAAAACCATTTGTGCACAAATTTGCATGAGTGCATGATTTGCGTTCAAACATGCGCACAAGTGCACATCTTGTGCATTTATTAATGTCAACAAGATTTATGAGTTTGAAATGTTAGAATATGTGTTTAGGATATTGAATATGCAATTGGAGAATTGGATAACATGTTTCAAATTTGCACATGTGCACGATTAGTGTTTAAACATACGTAAAAGTGAAAATCTTGTGCATTTATTAATGTCAACAAGACTTATGACTTTGAAATGATTGAATATGTATTTAGGATACTAAATATGCAAATGGAGCATTGGATAAGATGTTTACAACCATTTGTGCAGAAATTTGCACAAGTGCACGATTTGCTTTGAAACATGCGCACAAGTGCACATCTTTTGCATTTATTAATGTCAACAAGATTTATGAGTTTCAAATGTTAGAATATGTGTTGGGGATACTAATATGCAAGTTCAGCCTCAAATAACTTGTTTAAAACCATTTGTGCACAAATTTGCACAAGTGCACCATTTGCGTTTAAAGATGCACACAAGTGCACATCTTGTGCTTTTATTAATGTCAAGAAGATGTATGAGTTTGTAATGTTAGAGTATGTGTTTAGGATACTGAATATTGATATGATCCTCAAAAGGGATTTATGTTCAAAGTAGTGTTCTATTTGTTCAAGATGGTGGACTGATAAAAAAGCATGAGAAAGCTTAGCGTGGAGCATTAAATTGGGCTGAATTTGAATCAATTCGAGAAGTTTGCACATAGATATAATTTAGTATAAAATAATGGATGAATTCTTTAGTAATTTTCTAGTTTTGGAGTCAGTAAAGAAGATCTAACAAGATTCTAGAAGATTTGAGAAGATTCAAGGATATTTTAAGTCAAAGTTAATAGTCAATATCCTACTTGACATGTGACATGGCATGCTTAGTTTTCATAAGTTGTCATTTTGCTTAGTTTTCATAAGTTGTAAATTTGACTTTTCAAAGTTTAGTTGTCATTAATTGTCATTAGTTGTCATATTTTTGAAGGAATCCTCTTTAGTTAAGGATTTTCCTTTATAGAAGTCTTTAGGAATAAGTAAGAAAACCTTTTCCTTCAAGGATTAGGATGTTTACATGCGTATATAAAGGCCATAGCAATGTAGCATGAATTTAGAACATGTTTTATCAATTAAATTCAATTCTTGTGAGGTTAAAGTCCTTTTCTTTTATTCTTGAAAGAACTTAGTGAATTTATCAAGCGAACGCTTGGTGCATTCAAACCTCGTTTAATTTAGACTTAAAATTGACTTAGTTAATCTTAGGTTTATATTAAACAACCTTTCATTATTTATAATTAAGGTTCTTAAGTACAGGTTATTTAAGGGTCTTGTTGGGAATTAGAGTGTTCCTTTGGTTGATTTATGAACGATCCTTGGTAAGGTTATCTAAATTGAATACGGGTTTGGTATAATTTAACCACGTTCATATCATTTGGTATCAGAGCTTTGGCTCGTTAATCAAGTATGTATCTTTACTTTTCTTTTTGTTTGCATTTAATCCAAAAAAAATCATTCCTTCTTTCAAATTCATTTTTTTCTTGAGTTAATTTTGTTCTTTTCTTTGTATCCCAATCTATTTCTAGTCTTTAAACGCTAAAAAAAAGAAAAAGAAATAAAAGAAAAAAAGAAAAAGAAAAGAAAAGAAGAATTTGGTTGTTTCTTTAAAGTTCTTGCAAGTCTTCTTTAAATCTTTGATTTTCTTGATTATTTTCTTAAAAATTCTTAATCAAAATCATTGGAATCTTGATGTTTCTTTAAGTTCTTTGTTCAAATCTTGATTCAAGATTGTAAATCTTGAAATTTTAAGTTACGAAATTCGTTTTTCTTGGGTTCCTTTGTGCAAATTTATTTTTCCCTTGTTTATTAGGGATATCTTTGTGGATAAGATCAAATCTTAAGGGTAATAATCGTTATCTTCCTATATTTAGTCCTATCTTGTTTAGTTTTAGTCCTTATCTTATCCTAAAGTTTTTCTTGTCCTAAAAGGGTTAGATAATCTTTCTTCCTTATCACTTTAAGGCTAATCCTTATCTTAAAATCTTTCCTTATTCTAGAAGGATTAAAACACTCTCTTCTTATCTTTTTAGGGTTAAATTTGTTTTTGCTCCTATTTCTTTTATTTTTGAGGCAATTAAACCTGATTTTCTTATTTCTAGTCACCCAAACTTGCCAAATTTGTCTAAATTCACCCAAAACTTGAGGGAAAATGAACTTGTATCACTATAGTGATTCCTTTATTTTGTAGTGTGAATGACCTTGATGCTTATTTGAGATGGGTGCAAAAAGTAGAGGATGTGTTTGAATGTGAAGATTATAGTAAGGTACAAAAGTGTAGACTTGCTTCCTATCAATTTAGAGGCCGTGTTTATTTTTAGTGAAAAGATTTAATGGCATTGTTGAGAGAGAATGGGAATAGTAAGGTTAGAAATTGGGAATTAATGAAGAGATTAATGACTAGACATTTTATTCCTCATGATGTTAGGGATAAATTCTATCTAAAATTGCAAAGACTTAAACAAGGAGATTTATTAAGTGTTGAAGATTATGCTAAAAAGTTTAAGTTGTTTATAATTGCAAGTGATTTTGGAGAATCTGAAGGGCAAAAAATTGAAAGATTCATAAGCGGGCTTAAGAGTGAAATTAGACAAGATTTTAGGTTAGTATTACAATGGAATCATTTTTTGTCTTTGAAGAATATAATTTCACTTGCTTTGGAGAGAGAGAGAGTTGGAGTAACAAGGCTAATAATGAAAGTGGTGCCAATGTTGAAATAATGTTGAGTGATTGATGCGAGATCACTAATTTAGCAACCATACACCTCAATAGTTGATGAACTATGATACATATGGGAATGTGAATTAACACCCTCTATATCATTTAAACCGAGATAATTAACTTAGAAATCATACACCCCGATAGTTTATGAACTATGATACATATGGGAATGTAAATTAACACCCTTGATCATTTGAACCCCAACCTAAACTTTCAAGGAAAGTTCAAATCAGATTCAAATTCAAAAATTGATAACCTTCACCTCATGTTTAGTTAGTTCAAACAACCAAAGCTATAAGAAAACTTTTACCCCTTGAATCAATAACAAACAAGCAACAAAGGTTATAAAGAAGACACCACAATCTATAGCCTGAAATATAAATTGATAAGTCAGAAGATGTTTGCCACAAACTCAAAGGTTTGATAAGAACATATGGTTAACAAGTAACTATAAAGAAAACACTCTATTTTGAGTCATTTATCCATGGCTGCCAGCTCTCCCTTTAAAAAGAATTAGCTTGGTTTATATAGGACCAAAGCTGAGCTCATACTACTATCCTATAATCTATTACATATGATCACAAACACTACTCAACATTAATGCCCACACACATTAAGACCATTGTAACTTATCATACCCCATTATTTTGTAGTTATACCCATTACATCGTAATTACACCCACTATCCACTTTAATGCATTTAAATACATTAAGTGTGTTGTAACTCCCTTTTATCTCTCTTTAATAACTCACACATATAAATACAATAAAATATAACTCTAAACAGAACAAATGCTCAAATTTAAATTCTAATATAACTAAAATATAAACTAATAAAAAATAAGCCCATCAATCTTATTAAAGTTGAATGGCCTTTTATTTATTAAAATGGGCTAAAAACTTCACTTTAACATGGTTAGGCTCTTGTCTTCATGATTTAGATTTGTTTGAATTATTAAAGGCTTCTTACTTCCTTGGTGCTTGTTGGACATGGTGGTTGGATTCATATCACATGACCTATCCATCACAAACTCTAGTCCCACCAGTGATTTCAGACCAAAATTTACTCAAGTTAAAATCAGATGGAGGTTGACAGATACCTCCATTAGACAAGCCAAAAATTTCAAAAATCATATCAAAATCAAATGTGTATTCTTGCCCAAAAAATCTACAATAAAAGATTCCTTGATTTTCATCTAAAATATTTACTGTATTGTCAAACTCAGTTGTCAATTCAAAGAACACATCATATTGAACTAATTTAAGTTGTAACCAAGCCACTTTTTTACAGAAAGCATCAATGAAATCTTTCATTCCTACGTTAACTAACATATCCTCATCAAAGTATTTACGCTTACTGAATTTTCTTTTAGTTAGAGAGCAGAACCTCTTACCTTCTTCTTTATAATAAATGGAAATGAAAGCGTCATACTCATCTGTAAGGTCATGTGGCTCACCTATCCTATCAATGGGCTTCTTTCCTATCACACGATCTCCATCAAGATCGTAAGCAGTGCCATGAGCTTAAAGGTGCCAAAAGCCTTGGACAAAATTTAAAGACAGTGGTCCTCACCATCTCCATGACCAAGCTTAGAATCTCAGATCATAAGCATGACTAATGCAATCCTCAAATGGCAAAGTGGTGGTTATCCTCACGGTCTCCATCACGACCAAGACTATTTGTGATCAAGCTCACGCTCCAAGGTCACGACCTTAATCAAAGCATTCTTCAATAGATAAAAGGATAGTGGTCGTTGCAAGTATGATCACGATCATGATCATAATCATAACTTAGCTCATGTGGGCATCTCACGAGCATGAGCCTTGACAAGGATCAAAGACCAAAGAAGGACAACAGTCCTCAAAGCCCTAGTTACGACCATGACCTGATCACGATCCACCTGGCAACTCAGCAACAGTCATAAGGGCCACCCCAACAGTTAGTTTAATCAACAGTCATGAGTGTGACATGCCAAATTACTGTAAAAGGTTATTTTTACATTTAATAAAGGCATGGAAATTTGGAGATAAATTTAATGCACATTAAAAGCAAGTTCATGATCTCTAACTATAAAATTAAGCGCTAGATGACCATTTAGAAGTTACACACTTTGTTGGTTGAACAATTAATTGCTTAAAAGCTATATGCATTAACTTCTCTCTTGTAATTTTCTTACTAAATTCTAAAACTTTTTAAGAGTAGGTTGTGTTCTAGCTTGGGATTCTACTTCTTCTTGTTTATTAGGTTAAGAAAAGGGAATTGAGAAACTAAGTATAAAAAGGAATTGGTTTAAGGGTTTACTAATAAAACACTTGGGATTTTGGTTTAAGAGTGATCCTTTCAAAACTCCTGTGTAAGGTTTGTGTTAAGACTAAAAATTATTTTGTAACAATCAATCTAAGTGAATAATTTGAAGTGGGTTAAAAATATTAACTTGGGAGAGTTAGGTGGAGATATAGGTTTGATTAATAAACTAAACTCTTTAAACGATTACGTCCAATCTTCTTCATCTTTTAACCTCTTTTTAGTTTTTGTTAAACTTTCTTTAAATTTCTTAATAGCTCTATTCACCCACCCTCTAAGCATTTATAAATAAGTTGGGTGGAATAAATGTTCTATTTTCCATAAGATGATGGGAATTTTATTTTCTAATCATTCCATGTATAAGGCATTTATGACTGTTGATGTTAAATCCTTAAAAAAAAGGCTCAATTATGTTAGAAACTACCAAACATGTCGGGGTATGGAATTAAACGCTACACATGATAATCATGAATATTCATTTTAGACAACTTCGATCCACCTCCTTCAAAAGATCTTCCCATATTGGATACATAACTATCTTGAAACTTCAAATTCTTTATCTATTTATATTGCTTCTCTTATTCATTCCTTGAAAAAGTGCAATATGCCTTTGGATATTTATAACTACATTTATCTATTGCGTATGGCCGATAGTAATATTCTTTCAAATCCTCTATTAATCGAGCATTGTCCTTTTTCTTTCCTTTTGTACATTCATAATCGTATTCAAAATGTTGTTAAAAAAATTTTCTCTATGGGCATGACATGTAAATTATGTCTAATCAGATTTATATGCTAGTATGGTAAATCCCAAAATATACTTTGTTTCCTCTAATTGCACTTGCAAGCATTCCAAATTTGACAATTTAATACTTTTGAATTTATAATAGTGACATGCTGAAGTTTGATAGAATAAATATGCTCTAATAGTTTTATCCCATATGTAATCACAAGTGCATGTTCAATTACTGATAAATGCATATTTTGTGCTTATTTTGAAATAATATTTAACTAATTTTTCTTATTAAAGTGTGATTATTTTGGTTGAAAAAGTTAAAATACGTTGATTTGAGATTTTATTGAGTTATTCATCAGTTTTGCATAATTCATATAACTTAGGTTTAATTTTATGTTTTATCTTATAATTGGTTGAGTTTTTTGATGTTTTTAGATGTATTTCAATTGTTTTTGTGTTTGTGTTTAGATATTAGAAAGCTAAAGTTCGAATGTCAAGCAAAGGAGGATCAAATTAGTTGATTTTAAGCAAGGAAAATGAGCTTAAAAGACTACAAGACTGTGCGATGGTATGATCCAGTTGTGCTGAGGTGCTTGAAAGTAAGAAAAATTCAGACCTGGAGTAGGCACACAACCATGTGATTGAACTATACAGCCATACAATAGAGCCTGATTATAGAGAAAAATGCAAATGAAGCATCCACGATTATGTGCTTATGCAAAATAGCCATGCAAACCCTTTTGAAGGAACTTGGATTTGAGCATGTTTCATTATTTTTGCTATAACTTGAGCTACATAGATCAGAATGAGGTGATTCAAAGGTTTTTAAAAATATAAGAGAGAAGGCTACAACTTTTATGAGGATATCAAGAGTTGATTCAATCATCTTGTAGGACTGAAATTCCATTGAAATTATACTATTAACAAAGGGCTGCATGTGTATCATAGTTTTATTATGATTTTGATTCCTTTGAAGCCTAATCCTATTCTAACTTTATAATGGATGAATATTAGCTATAAAAGGGGCTATTAAACATGAACAAAGAGAGACATCATTATCATTCATAAGCTTCTGCATTAAAAGTCATATTTTGCAAGGATTCAACCAAAAGGATTTTCAGCATTCAAAGGAGCTGTACACATTGAAGAATTGAAGACCTCAATCTCTTTTTCTTAATTATTTATATTGTTATTATGTTTATTGGAATTTCTTCTAGTTGTGTTCTTATTTTCATAAACATGTTAGGTTAAACTTTCTTTATGCATTAGGAATGATCTTAGTAGCTTTGAGGATGTATTAATTAACTCTTTTTGCTTAATCAATTCTAATTTCTTGCATATGGATTTTAAATTTGTGCTTTATGATATTAAATGTATGGTTAGGGTCAAGTTATGTTGAGACCAAGAGGAGATGCATGCTTTGTTAAAGATTAATTTGAATGTTCACATAAGTTATTTTGAGATCGAGAAGAGATTAATAACTTAGGATCTAGTTTAAAGTCTATTAAGTTCAATTGAGTTGAGAAATCTTTTAAATACTTAATATTACATTAATTACCTTGTACTTAAATTTAGTTAAGGATTTGTTAGTTTGACTTAGCGAGATGAGAGTCCATGAGTTTAGACTATCAATGGAATTAATTAAATTATCTTTTAATTTCTTGAGAGAGAGTTATATGATCACTAGTGATAAGCATCATATGCAGAAATCTAGATAAGATTAATTAGAGTTTGTTAAGTTAATATAAAAACTCTAAAGTGAAAAGAGAATTTTTAGTAAATGTATTCTTTATTAATAGTTTCTTTGAATTAATTTGCATTGATTTAATTTAGTTCTATTCCTTAGTTTTAATTCAGTTTTAATTTAAATTTTCAACTCTGAATTTCATTGATTCATTTAGACAAATAGTTAACTAAGTGAATTAGTATTCGACAACCAATCTCTATAGGAATGATACTCGTACTCTATTCATTATATTACTTGCACAGTCCGTATACTTACGGTTAGCCCCAATCAAGTTTTTTAGTGCCATTGCCAGGGATTTAGTTATTTGATATTATTAGTCGCTTAGAATTATTTGATTTAAAATTTTCTATTTTAGTTTTATTTTAACTTTTATTTTTTTCGGTGGAACATCAAAGGACTCGTAGTATAACATTAAGATGTGAGAACTTTTTTGAAATCGATTGGGAGATTATTACTCTGATAGTTTGCTATGGCTTCGATAGACCATTGTGCAAGCCAAATTAGTTCTCACTCAAAACTAAAAAGTTTTATTAGACTCTTAGAAGTTTTCTTAGAATTAAACCAATCTTAATTTGAAGTTTTCTAGCTCAAGTTATGATCAAAATACTAAGACTAATAAAGTAGAAAAATCAACCCGAATTCTACAACTTATAAAACCTAACTCAAATCAACCAAAACATTAAAATTACTTACCAAATCAATCACCATGATTTTTGGATTGAAGATTACAGCCTTAAAAATATTTTAGATCTTCAAAGTCCACTTGAGAAATCATCATCAACAAGTAGAATTTAGGAATTCTCTCTTCCTTTCTCTCTTCTTTTCTAAGAACAAATTCTTCCTTCTTCTTCTTTTCAGAAAGGTGGTTGGACACTCACTACTACCATAAATGTAGAAAGATTCTAGGGTTTACTAGGGTAATTATAATGTAAAATTTCCCTTTTTCCCTTAAAGAAAAAGGCTAGACTTCCTTTAAACCCTAAAGGTCACAATTGTCCATACTACCCTAAAATTTTTAAACTCTCACTCTTCACTTTATTTTTCACTTTTTTCTCCCAATCTTATTTATTTTCTTAATTTCATTCATTTTGAGTATTATCAAAATTTAAAACTTCCCATTCCTTGACCAAGTATGAGTCATGGCTCAAACCAATACACTAGCCTAGCTATAAATTCTAACTTAAACTTAATTTTAAATCAACATATTAGTAAATGCAATGCACAATGAATGAAAATGTACTTAGAGTTAGGGTATGGATATGATAGATAAGGACTAAGGGCTACCAATTTCTTTAATACCAATGAGTTCTTCTTTAGCATTGTCACCAAATATAACACACCCTCCATCTTTGGCTTCAAGTGAGGTGAATTGATTCTTGTCACCCATCATATATCTTAACCATCTAATATCAAGGTATGACTTGCTTTTGCTTTTGATGGACTTAAGGCACATCTACACATATAAAATTTAAACACTCTTTTGAATCCAAACCTCAAGTAGTCTAGGTTGGTTAGTTTCAAAATAATCCAATGGTAACAATTACAAATGTAATTTTCTATAGCAATATACATTGCTTGTTTGTCCTAGAGTCATGTAATAAAGCATCTTACATTTGCAAATCTCTTGGATTTTGATGCATATAAGTTTCTAGTATTAGAATATTGTCCATGTTTCTTGTAGTGTTATTTTCCTTTTGGTTGTGCATGAGAGGGTTGTTAGTGCTTCCTAAAGTGCCTTTATGGTTTAGGATACATATGAAGCATGCATTCACAATTATGCATATGATGTTGTTGAGAAACATGCTTATGTGTGTTTCTTTTAATGTTCATAAATGTTTGTTTAGGTTGAGATCTTTTGGCTTAAGAGTTAGGGGGATGACTCTTTTGTGACTCAACATTGGCTCTTGGTGATTGAGACTTCTTAACTTTAGAGGCTTGAGTCTATAGGTGGTAGAGAAGAAGAATCTTTGGCTTTAACAAATACAGTATGACTTTATGATGATAAAAAAAAGCTCCATTTAAGTATTCTAAACTATATGTATTACCATAAAATCTTTATGAATCCAAAAGATTGTTAAGAATGCATTTACCCCTTTTAAATTTAGAAATTAAAGTTTTTAGTTCCAAAAATTCTTGTGAAAGGTTTTCATATTCATGGATAGCTTTATCAAGTTCAGTGTTCAAAGAAGTAAAAGCTTTTAAATCTTTTGCGAGTTGTTTATTTGACAAAATAATTTTTGTAAATATATTTTTAAAATTTTTAAAATTTGAAGACATTTTTTAAAGCTCTTATTTGTGAGGCCAGTTCTTTGAAATTAAATTCTTACATTTAAGAATAAGTTTGCTTAAAATAGAGCTATCATCACCACATTCATCATTAAAGTTATCATGATCGTCACAAGAAAAATGAGAAGTAAAAGGTACTATATTGTTGTCCTCAAGTGCCATGAAATAAAGGTTAGCCACTTCTTGTTGCTCTTTTTCCTTTTCCAATCAAAGGAATCATCCCATATAACTTTGAAGTTTTTCTTCTTATCATTTATTCCTTTGCTCTTAAACTTCAACTTGGGGTACTTACTTTTTTATGTGTCCCAGTTTTTTGCATTAATAGCAAGTTACCTCCTTGTTATTTGTTATTTCAATTTCTTGCTATAAGAAATTCTTTCTTGTCAATAGCTTCATAAAGTTTCTAGTGAGCATGGCAATCTCACTATCATTTTCACTTGAGTCCACGAGACTTTCTTCTCCACTATCTTCTTGAATAGCCTTGAGAGCTACTCCCTTCTTCTTTTCTTCTTTTTCTTTTTTCTCATCCTCTCTTTGGTTCAAGGTGAGCTCATGTGTAATAAAACTTTCCAATTAGAATGTCGATGGAGAGCTTTAACAAATCATGAGCTTTTTTAATGGAAGTGAATTTAGATTCGTAGTCCTTCTTAGGTAGGATTCTTAGAATCTTTTCATTGACCTCCTGCCTTATGTATTACTTCCCAAGCTTCCTGAGTGCTATGAGCAAACCATTTAACCGGTTGTTCATCTTGATTATTGACTCTTCAGGCTTCATCTTGAAGAGTTCATGCTCATATACATGTAGTTGAACCTTTTACTTTAACTTAAATATTTCCTTCATAATTATTCTCAAGAGTCTTCCATATCTCTTTGGTAGATTGGCAGTGTTGAACTTTGTCTCCTCCTCTTAACATTGAGACAAGTAGCTTGGTAATTGCCTTTTTGTTCTTATAATTCTCATCCTTTTATTCTTATGGCCATTGACTTCTATCAATGGTGAACTCAATATTATCGACTTTTGCCTTTTGAGCTTCCTAACCATCTAAAATAACATCCCACAACCTAATTGGATCACTATCAAAGTAGAGTTTCATTTTGAACTTCCAATTAAGGTAATCACTACCATCAAAGAAGGGTCTACGATAAGAGAAGTTTAAGATTTCACTCCCCATGATCTTAACTTCTTGTAATTAAATTCTAAGAAGTCAAGTTATAATACCAATTATAAATGCCCTAGAGGGGGTGAATAAGGCTAATTTAGATTTAAGAAAAGATTAACAAAATAAAGGGACATTAAGAAGAAGGACACAATGATTTAAGAGTTTAGTTTTCCAATTAAACCTATATCTCCACCTAATTTCACCAAGTTAGTATTTTCAATTTCCAATTCCAATCTATTCCCTTAGATTGAGTTTAGAAATTTGAGACTTTGAGGCTCAACTCAAACCTATTATAATCTTTGATTTTTTTCTTGGTCCAACTCAAACCAAACTCAAAACCCAAGTGTTTTGATTGTTTACACTTCAACCAATTATTCTAAAATAGATCTTCACTTACCTTTTCAACAAATAATCCACACTAAAAGATTTTTAAAGAATTATCAAAATTTACATGAAGAACTTTTAGAATACAATAATTGCTAAGCAATAAATTTGTTCAACTACTTTCAAACCTCTTAAATGAGGTTTTGTGAAGGGTATTTATAGTTGAGGATGAAAACCTAATTGTTAGAGTGCTAAAAAATCATCCTCATGCTTTACTATGTTCATTAAAATGCTCATTTAACATTTTACAGAAAGTTGGCATCTCACGATTATGACAATACATATCACGATCATGATCATTGAGAAAAAGAGTTGTTGGGACCTTAATTTGACTATTATAGATTTAACAATTGGTCATGACTTATGTCACGATCTTGACATAGGATCGTGAGGGTGAATCATTTGTGCTACTTCAATCTCGTTATCATGACATAATTTCGTGAGGGTCACTAAGTGAATCCTTTGCTCTGCTACAATTTGGTTAGGCTCATGACTAGCTTGATCCCACTCGTGATCACACCCATCACGATCGTGAGGGTCACTATAATAGTTAATTACTCAGCTTCAATTTGATTAGGCTCGTGATAGTTTTGATAATGCTTGTGATATGGATCCTCACAATCTTGACTTGGATTGTGAAGGTCAATGCCTGATTTTTTTTAATTTGTGTACCTTGCTCACGATAACTATCTTCTTGCTCATGTTCAATATTTCATTATTACGGATGATGTCACGGTTGTGATCGAAACCGTGAGAATCATTGAATGAGTTTAAATCTTTAACATTCTTCAATGTTGTGTTCGTGAGGACGCTCACAATCATGATGGGGATCGTGAGCATCACTATCAAGATGCCATACTTCATATAATGGGTTTGGAAATACCTCTAACTCACACCTACCTTATATACATTTAAAATAGACACTCAAAATTGAGTTTATTAAAATTAAAATAAGGTTGATTAAACCTCAATCATGCAAATGGCCAACCTTTGAAATGAAGTTTATAAAAGGGTTAGACAGAAACAATATCAAAAAAATAAAATTCATTTAAAATGAATTTTATAAACTATTCATTTAAATAAAACATATTTCATTAATTATTTGAAATTTATTTTAAAATAAAATAAATATTTTAATGTAACTAAACCAAACATAATGCTAGTTAAAAAATGGCATAATACATCCATGACCCTTTATACTTATTACTATTTGTCGGTTTGACAACTCAACTTATAGTCCTATC
Source organism: Mallotus repandus (assembly GCA_949671775.1). NCBI lineage: Eukaryota > Viridiplantae > Streptophyta > Magnoliopsida > Malpighiales > Euphorbiaceae > Mallotus > Mallotus repandus. Next base: position 16,499 of record CATIWM010076976.1, read on the forward strand.
ATTTTATATCTGAAGTCACCAAAAATATAATTTTAAACACCCGTAACTTGTAAGAAATTTTTTAATAATCAAATTAAAAAAAACAAAAAAGGAGTAATTTGGTCGCTAATAGCAACGCACGACACTAATCACTTTCCAAGTATTTTAGGGGAAGTTCAAGTTGATCATATTTCAGGGAAGCCAAACATTCTCCAGACGCCATGGCTGCTTATGCAAAACAATTGGAGCTAAGACTTCATAGATTTGATCAACCTCATCCTGTGGTGCAACATTGGTGGGAGCAAGATGCAATAGGTGTTTGCTATAGGAGATTAGTTGGAGTGTAGCAGTACTGTGTACGAAATAGAAAAAATACCGAATTGAATCAAAATATCGA
>CATIWM010076993.1:0-16323 GCA_949671775.1 Mallotus repandus
GTCAAGTGTATAAATATAATATATATATATATATATATTTTCCTTGTCACATAATCAAGATAGACAAATCTTTGTATAAATACATATATGTATATATATATATTTTTTTTAATCAACTTAACCAATTTAAGTCCTATATATGTATATATTTTAATAATTCAATTTAAATTCTTAAATTTTTAATTCTTATTATGGACTTAATTGTAAACATTTATAATCTTCTCCTATTTAACATTAGAATTAATACCACACATATCTCATATATTTCTCATGTCTATATGTTATGCATGTTATGCAAATAAGTGTAATGTATTAGGTGGGTGTTACATCCACTATTTCCCATTTTCACTTTTTGGGTCTGCCTCCACTGAGATAAATGCCTTATTCCACCTACAACAGACTGCTTCCAGCAAGAAGAAAGCAAATTCTCCTCCCTCTGCTCATGTTCCCTCTAGTTGCTTAGGTTTGATTTTTCCTTTCTTTAAGTCTTTTAAACTTTTCTAGCCAACTTTGCTAATCTTTTAATTAATTTATGCAGGAGCTTGAGATTTAGCGTTCAATGTTTGATGAGGACCTCTCTCTAGACTTAAGTTTCTTGGACACCTCTTCAACTGAACATGGTAATGATCTTGATTCCACCTCAGATGAGGAACAAATCAATAAGGCCAAGGAATCATTAAAGTCCATTGCCAATTTGGAGATTGGATCATTGAGGGAGACCCAAAAATCTAGCTTACTAGTGGATCTTAGCATCTTAGAGCACATCATCAAGTCCACAGTCATTCCCTCCTTGAGAGAGCATCTTATTTGGAGTTTTTCCCATTTGGATGAGGCCAGTGCCAGCCAGTTAGATGCTACCAAGCATTTGAGTTCTTTCCACCAGCAAAAGATGGATTTCTTAGCAGAGCAACATAACATAAAGAAGATGAAGGCTAGAGAAATTGAAGCAAAATCCTCCTTTGATCGTTTGGTGGCATAGATAGATGATTTAGAGGCAAAACTTCTTACTTTTAAAGTTGAGAAAATGGAGACACTGAAGAAGAATAAGAGTACGACATCAGAGTACTAATAGGCTATCTCTAGGGCCAAATGAATGGGGAAATCTTTAGCGTATCAAAAAGAAGTTGTTCTTGGATGGAGGAAACAAGAACATGAGGGCCTTTCCACCTAGAAGAAGTGCCTGGATATATGGGGTGCTTTCAGGAGATTTGACTTTGATGCCCTTTGATTTATTCTATGACTTGGACTTGACTATTTCTGTGATGTGATTGTATTGGTGATGCCTTTAAGCTACACTATAGATGATTGTCATATTTCTATGCATACGATGGCTTTGAATACCTTTATATAGCTCTCCGACTGGATGTTGAAACCTGTTGGCCTTTTGATCCATTTTTGTGGCAATCTTTGCATGGATGATTTATGCTGGATATATTTCTTATTTTGCTCAATTTATAAGTCATCACAAGACAATTCACATACCTTTGCACCACAGCCATGCATACCATACCAAAATGTTCAACTTTTAGCAGAGATGTTGCCAAAATTTTGCAAATTCATCGTTCATATAGCAACTTATTTTTAACAAAATAAAAAATAGCTTAAAAAAAATTTATTACTTATTCAAAGCGTTGGCTTTTTATGCCATCTACATTCAAGCTAAAACAAAACAAAAAAAAACCACTAAAAATATAATTTAGTGATAGTTTCCGGCCAAAGGCTAGTTGCACAAGATTTGCTAATGACAGATATCATAGGATATTGAAGCGTCATGAAAAAAACCAAAGGTTACTTTTTTATACTTATAAAATAAATTTCACAGCTATTCAATTTTTTTAAAAAATAAATTTTCAAAAATATTTTAAAGTTTTAATTTTATTATTTTTGAAATAAAAAGTTAAAATTGATTTTTAGATTTTTACATAAAATTTTAACTTTTTATGTGTTAATTATAAATAATAAGAGAAAATTATAACTTGTGAATCAATTTGTTATATAGACTAATACCGATAAATATAAAATTAAATAAAGTAAACACCTTTAATTATCACTCTAAATAATAATAAAATTTTATTTTTAAAATTTTTTCACATTTAAAAAAAACTATATATTTTTTTATATTTTTAATTAATATTTTTAGTATCTCAATTTTTTTATTTAATACTTTCCTTTTGTTTGACTTCTATTAAAAATATTTTAAATAATGTGGTTAAAAATTGAGAAGTAAATTTTGAAATAGTTAAAATTTAATAATTTTTAGTGAAAAATTTAAAATTTATGAAAATATGTAGATATTATTTTTTTAAATTTATTTCAAGAGTACAAAAATAGAATTTAAAAATATTTTTCTTACAAGAGTACAAAAATAGAATTTAAAAACATTTTTCTTACATTTTATTTTTTTTTCTTATGGAAAATAGAGGATAAATATTTAATAAATGTCAAATTTATTTTATAGAATTTAAAATAATTTTTAAAAATATAATTACATTCTTTAAATAAAATTGACACACTTTATAATGTTAAAGGAGCAAATTGAAATGGCTTTCACTTCAAGCCCTGTGATTTTTTTTTCGTGACACTTCAGTATCCTGTGGACTATGCCGCTAGCAAATCTAGGCCAAATTCACTAACGCCGTTAACTATGCTGAATGAACGTTGACTTGCTGACGTGGACGTCCATGTCAGCATAGTTAACGGTAGTAGTGAATTTGGCCTAGATTTGCTAACGACAAATATCATAGGGTACTAAAGTGTCACAAAAAAAACCACAGGCCTCGAAATGAAAAAGCGCTAAACCACATGGTAATTTTTTATACTTATCCTTATTTTTTAAGATATTTGCAGTTGATGAATATTTTACGTGGACTCCCATCTAAGCTCTCTAAATAGTATGCATTACCATCTAACACTTGGCAGACACTGAATGGACCCTCCTAACTGGGAGACCATTTCCCCAATTATCTGTCTTTGGTCCCTGGTGGTAAGATTAATTCCAGACTAAATCACCAATTTCAAATTTCTTCTTTTTAATTTTCTTATTATAAAGCCTGGAAACCTTTTTTTTTTTTTTGTGCTACCATACTAGTGAAGGCTCTCAGCCTCACTTCATCCACATTTTCTAGTTTCATCAACATGGCTTCAAAGAATTCTTCAAGTGTTAAATTATTTTGTTTTGCCACCCCCAAAGAAGGGACACATACTTCTAAGGGTAGGATAGCATCATATCCAAAACTAAGAACCAATGGACTTGTGTCAATTGCTTCCCTCTTAGAAGTCTTGTATGCCCCATAGAGTCTGAAACAATATTCTTGGCCAATCCCTTAGGTTATCTTTAACATCTTTTCTAGTGTGCCAATTATGACTTTATTTGAAGCATCTGCCTAACCATTTGCTTGAGCATAGTGGGGAGTTGAGTTTAAGAGCTTAATACCATAGTCTTCCATGGATTCTCTCACTTCTTCACCAGTGAACATTGTTCCTCGATCTGTTGTGATTTTTTTTAAGAATACCAAACTTATGAATGATATGCTTTTTTATGAAAGAAATGATATCTCTCTGTTGTACCTTCTTTATAGGAATTGCTTCCACCCACTTTGTAAAATAGTCAGTGGCTATAACAATGAAGTTGTGGCCTTTAAAAGAAGTATGACAAATTTTTTTGATGAGGTCTATAGCCCAAGCTCGGAATGACCATGGCTTCACCATAGAGTATAAGTCATTAGCAGGCACTCTCCATATGTTTCCATGTTTCTGACACTATGGACACCCTTTAGCATATGTTATACAGTCCTTCAAATTTATAGCTAAAAGTACCCATGTTTTCTAATAAACCATCTCATCTTTCTCCTAGCTTGGTGAGCACTACAAACACCTTCATGCACATGTTTTAAGATCTTGATGGTTTTGGGAAATAAAGGGCACCTTAAGAGCAGTCCATCAAGAGTTCTTTTGAATAATTCATTTACAATCAGGACATAATTCAAAGCCTAGGCTCTAACTCTTAATGGAACTTTTGATTTTCAAGATATCCCTTGATTTTCGTGTGCCAATCTCTTCCTACATTTAAATCACTATTGAATGACTCAAATTGTCATCCCCTTTCATGGATGGATGGGTGAGCTTTCTTTTGCACAAAAATCAATTTATGAGTTAACTCTTTTGACATTATCAATCTTGATGCAACATGAGATAATTCATTAGCTTCCCAATTAGATTCTCTAAGTACATGCATATAAGATACATTTTCAAAAGAATTGACATGTTGAATAGTAGCAATAAAATAAAGTGCTAGAGAAATGCTTGTGCATCTATATTTTCCTATTAGTTGTTTAAGTACAAGCTAAGAATCCCCAATAATCAATACCTCTTTGGTCCCAAGGTCTTGAAGAATTTCAAGGCCTATGATTAAAGCCTTGTACTCAGCTTGATTATTGGTACACTCAAAATCCAAAGTAAAACTGAGGGTTATTTTCTTTCCAAATTGTGATGTGATCACCACACCTACTCTAACTGATTTTTCTATGGAAGAACCATCAAACTTAAGCACACAGGGTTGAACAATAACTCCACACACTAGGAGGTCCTCCTCCTTAATGGTTCCCTAGGTGGGATGATCGTTTAAAAAGTCAGCCAACGCTTGCCCTTTAATTGAATTTTGAGGATGATAGACCCGTGAAAACTCAATTAAGCTCAGCAACCACTTCCTAATTTTGCCTAACAACAGTATAGTCTATTCAACATATATTTTATCAAATCAATCTGTGAAATTGTATATACTTTGTGCTTCAATAAATAATGTCTTAGTTTAGTATAGATAAACTATAATGCAAGATACAATTTGTCAATGAAAGAATATTTTATTTCTGTGGAAGTTAAGATCCTACTAAGGTAATATATAGCCTACTCATGGCCCATTATATTTTTTTGAGCTAACAGACATCCAATGGACTCATTTGCAGCTGAGATATATAATCTTAGGGGTACTCCTTATCTTAGAGGAACTAAAATAGGAGACTTAGATAAATAATCTTTGATTTTATTAAAGGAAAATTGATGCCTATCTTCCTATTTAAACTCAACTTCCTATTTTAATTTTAACAAGTCAGAAAATTCTTTAGTTTTTCTCGCAAGGTTAGAAATAAACCTCCTTTCTAAGAACCTTTTTTATTCTCATTTAGTTTGAGGCGGCTTGGCTTCAAACACTGCCCTTGCTTTGTTCTTATCAATCTCAACTCCTCTTTGATGAACTAAAAAACCTAGAAAGTTTTCAATATATACACTAAAAGCACATTCAAGAGGCTTAAGTCTTAAATGAATTCTCATCCTTTTAAAACTCTTTCTTAGATAAGAAACATGATCAGAGGCCTTTTTGGATTTTACCACTATATCATTAATATAAATCTCCATGTGGTGGCTGATCATATCATGAAAAATGGCATTCATAGCCCTTTGGTATGTTGTACCAACATTTTTTAAGCCTAAGGGCATAACCAGCCATCCAAAAGTCCCTATTGCTTCTAGACATCTGAATGCGGTTTTAGCCACATCCTTTTTTATAATGAATATTTGATTATAACCTGAAAAACCAACCATGAATGAAAAAAGTTCATTCCTAGTAGTAGCATCAATTAACATGTTAGCTATAGGCATATCATAAACATCTTTTAGAGTGGCTAAATTTAAATCCATAAAGTATATGTAAACCCTTTTTCATTACAAGGACTATGTTAGAAAGCCACTCAACATGCCTGGTTGGACTGACGAAGCTAGTTTTGAGCAACTTTTCAATTTCATCTTTGACCTTTAACTCCACCTCCTTTGACATTCTCCTGGGAGGTTGTTGAAAAGGACAAAATTTTGACTTTATAGGAAGGCAGTGTTCAACTACCTCTCTATTTAGCCCAGGCATCTATATGTAATCTTATGCGAAACAATCTTTAAATTCTTTTAGTAATGCAATTAACTTTTTTTGACATCTTCTCTCAATAAAGAGTTGATATAAGTGATTCTTAGCTTTTTAATTGTGCTAAGATTAATTTCCTCTAGAGGGGTCTTTGTGCTGGTAATCTTAAAGGTGTTATGGTGCCTCCTATAGATCTTTTAAATGTAGTTCAGCAACGTCCTCTTTAAACTCTTCTTCCTTAATGATTTTTATTCAAATTGCCTCTAACTCTTCACTAATTATTTTATTGGGATAAGTACAAAAAAATATCTTGTGGTTTAGCGCTTTTTCACTTCGAGCTCTGTGATTTTTTTCGTGACACTTCAGTACCCTATGATATCTACCGTTAGCAAATTTAGGTCAAATTCACTAACACCGTTAACTATGCTGATGTGGATGCTGACATGGACATCCATGTCAGCAAGTCAACGTCCATGTCAGCATAATTAACGGTGTTAGTTAATTTGGTCTAGATTTGCTAACAGCATAGTCCACAGGGCGTTGAAGTGTCACGAAAAAAAAACCACAGGACTCGAAGTGAAAGTCATTTCAATTCGCTCCTTTAACAATATAAATTATGTCAATTTTATTTAACGAATGTAATTATATTTTTAAAAATTATTTTTAGATTCTATAAAATAAATTTGACATTTATTAAATATTTATCCTCTCTTTTCCATAAGAAAAAAATAAAACGTAAGAAAAATATTTTTAAATTCTATTTTTGTACTCTTGTAAGAAAAATATTTTTAAATTCTATTTTTGTACTCTTAAAATAAATTTTAAAAAATAATATCTAAATATTTTCATAAATTTTTAATTTTTCACTAAAAATTCTTAAATTTTAACTATTTTAAAATTAACTTCTCAATTCCCAACCACATTATTTAAATTTTTTTTAATAGAAGTCAAAAAAAAAATTATTAAATAAAAAAAAAGAAAATTTTGAGATATTAATATTATTAATTAAGAATATAAAAATATTCAGTATTTTTTGAAAATATGAAAAAATTAAAAAAATGAAATTTTATTATTATTTATAGTGATAATTAAATATGTTTACTTTAGTTATGTTTATATTTATCGGTATTAGCCTATATAAAAAATTGACTCACAAGTTATCATTTTTTTCTTATTATTTATAATTAACACATAAAAAGTTAAAATTTTACGTAAAAAACTAATTTTTTTTATTTTTTATTTCAAAAATAGTAAAATTAAAACTTTAAAATATTTTTGAAATTTTATTTTTTAAAAAATTGAATAGCTGTGAAATTTATTTTATAAGTATAAAAAAGTACCCTGTGATTTTTTTAAGACACTTCAATACCTTATGATAACATGTCGTTAGTAAATCTAGGACAAAATTCGTAACACTGTTAACCATGCTGATGCAGATGCTGACATCAGCATCCATGTCAGCAAGTCGATGTCCACATCAGCGTCCACATCAGCATCCACATCAACATAGTTAATGGTGTTAGTGAATTTGGCCCAGATTTGCTAACATCAGATATCATAGGATACTGAAGTGTCACAAAAAAAATTACAAGGCTCGAAGTGAAAAAATGCTAAACTACAGGGTGCTTTTTTGTACTTATCCCTATTTTATTTATAGTTTGTTGCATCACACACTTCCATATAGTAGCTATAGCTATTGCCAACTCTTTCTCTGTGTGTTTAATCATCAATTTCTTCAATGATAGGCTTCTCCATCGGCTAGTAAGTGTAAGGCACTGTTTGTGCTATAATTGAATTTTTTGGCTAAAATATACTAAGGCTATTAAAATTAATGGCCCATTTGATTTAATTAATTTTTTGAAGCCCCAAACAAGTGAAAAGCCCAGCCTGGTCAACTTCATGATTAAGGAAGAAAATTCTAGGAGATTTTGGACGAGGATGCATTGGGGAAAAAGATCAGCTTGGGGATGAAGTGTCTGAAAGTTACGTGAATTTATTGCCAAAAATGGAAGATTCTTGAACTGCTAAAGAATTAATCGCAAAAGTAGGCTGTAAGTAAGATCATCTATAAAAGCAAAGGAGAATAACACAAACGGGACATCCACACATATCTACATCATCTACTATCAACAATTATCATTAGCCAATTAGTTTAGCATTGCCATTCTCTTTAGCTTGTTCTTTTGCTCTGTATTAAGCTCTAAAATCAATACAATTTCCCTTTTAATTGCTCAAATAATTCCTTTTACTTTCAATTTTTTTTTTTCATCTGTAAAATCCAAGCAAATTGTGGTGAAGGAGCTTGGGGATCCACAATTGTCTGAAGAGAAGTCAGTTTTTTATTTGAGAAATTTCTCATTTGGCACGCTTGCAAAATAACAATCTTTTGGCATGCACTCAAAAACCAAAAATTGGAGAAATTTTTTCTCGCGACCGGTGGGACATGTTTTAGAAAGCTGAACAAATTTGAAGAACAATTTTTCAAAGTTGGTTATTGGACCAACAATTTGCTTGTAAACCCAGGTGATTTTTGGGAACAAATTGATAAAGACTTGATACCTCAGGATCACTCTTAGACTGAGGCACCTTTTGGCTATCCAGGCCAAAACATAGAGATCCTTGACACTACTACTGATGAAGACATTAATATTATTATAGAGATGCATGACCCAATTTTGCAAATAAAGAGTTCTCTCCAAGACACTTTGCAAAAAATCAATGTTGGGCAGAAAACTATGCAAGAGATGAATAATTCATTTGCTAGAGTAAATGAAAAATTTTCCAAACTAGAAAATCAAAATTCTACACCAAAAGTGGTGGTTCAAAAGAAATTTGGACATTCAGCTAAACCAAATGTTAAAAGAGGTCAGATTTATGATGATAATAGCAAGTTAAATTCAAGTCCGCCATATGAAATTCATGACCAGAAGGTTGTTCATCAAGAAAAAGTCATAGGGGCCAATTTTCCTCAAGGTTATAAGCCAAATCCCCAGGCCTAAATGAATTTTCCCTAGGGACAAAAGCAAAGCACAAGGAGTACACATGAGGAACAATCAATTCCTCAAGTTTAAACATTACTTCCCCAGGAACAGGAACTAATTCCCTAAGGATTAGAAAAAAGTATAGAAGGTGACATTTTACCTGAGGAATAATCAATTTGCCCTAACCATTTGTCGTCTCATCAATCCCCAAGGGTGGAAATTAACCTAAATGCATAAAAGGATACAGAACTGATGGAGGAAAATTCACTTTCCTCACTAGCATCAACCAATTCTGTCAAGGTGAATCTAAAAAAGAAAATCAGAGAAAAGGAGGTGGCTCACCCTTCCAACATGAATCCAAATAAGTTCAAAAGTCATTGGAGGCCAATTTCTCATAAGAAATTTTTACCATCAGATAAAAGTTCATCTGATCTAAATTCATTCAAAAATAGCCATAAAAACAGACTAATGAAAGATGGGAGGCCTATACAACCTAGATTTATGGTACCATAGTCTGCTCCACCAAACAGGTAGTGGCGAAGGGTGATATACAAAAAGTTTTCTCAACCTTTAACTCATACTCTGAAGGGAAGGTTGCAGAGACAAAGGGAAACTGAGGGAACACAAAAAGAACAAGAGGTCAAACCTAATGCTAAGGTCAAATTCAGGCCTAAAGTTACATGTGATCCACCTTCTAACAAAAAGGAGTCCTTGATGCAAAAGGTTGAGGAAGATGTCACCATGTCCCACACTCGGGGGGCAACTTTCCCAAGAGAAATAGAAGGGGTCATCCAAAGGTCATCATAAGAGGTAATTAATGTAATAATAATGGTTTTTCCAATTATTATCGATGACAAAAAATCCCTTAATATTTTCTTTATGGGAAGTCTAAATGAAATACTGAGCTTTAAAAGGGATTGTTTTGCATATCAAGTGGTTGGATGTTACTTTCCCGTTAAGCCAAAGAAGGGTGTGAAAGGAGGTGGAGCTGAAAATATTTTCCATTATGTGGGAAAATAAAAGTGAAAATAAAAATAAATAACTGGCCTCTCTAGGCAGGAAATTACCATTTAATGGCAATATTTCACTTTTTTGTTTGCAAGTCTTTAGTGTGTTTTTATTTACTTTTGCAAGTTTGAATTTTGGTGTGTTTCTATTTACTATTATTTGTCTAGTGTGTTTTTAGTGTGTGAATAAGGTGCAGTGATGTGTTGATGAAATATCAGCAGCATATGAGCTGGAAAATGGGCATTTTGATGAAGCAATGCATGACTGTGGTGATGTGTGTGGTATGATCAATGGTGCAAAAAGTTAAAAATCTAGTTGATGAAAAGCAGACAGGCAAATATAAAGCAAATCCCCATAAGACAAGATAATGGATTCATCTTCATTGTAAAGAAGAATCAAGGAAATATCAAGAAAAGATGCAGATTGGTTGCTGAAGATAAATTGAAATCTCCAAGGTGCTCAACACATTAAGAGCAAATAAATATTTACACAGTTTCCAGGCAAGAAAATCACAAGGAAAAGGCTAAATAAACAATTAATTTGGCCATAAAATAAAATTTACCTAGGAATGTAATATGCTATAGGAATAGACAATATTTTGGCATTTTATTACTAAAATAAATAAGAAAAAAGTACAGAAAAGTACCATGTAGTTTCACATTTTTAGCTTTTAGGGCCTATGGTTTTTTCTTTTTTGCACTTAAGTGACATGTGATTAAAACCGTTAGCAACTAAGTGACATTTTCTATTAACTCTGTTAAATCTACCTACGTGGTAGCAGATGTGGCCACTTTAATCCAGTTATCTCCCTCTCTCTACAAATAAGCAATAAAGTTGAAAAAAAAAACTAAAAATCATAATTGTAAAAACCCCAAAAGAACCCTCTTTTTCTTCTCTCATCTCGTTAAAGAAAACCAATTTTTCCATTTCTAATATCCTCAGAACCAAGCCATTTAGCTAAAGAAGCAACTATATGCTTTGTAGAGGAGGGCGGAGGGAACGACCAACGGAAGAATCTCCTCAGAGTTGAAACATTTTTACTTTTAAAAAGATAAAATATTAATTTCCAACATTATGTTCTATCCAAATATGCCAACATCTATTATCATTTTAGAAGAGCTACTGTCTCTTGAGACTCCTACCTCTGCATCTCTCGATCTCTTCATCACCACAACCAGCAATAAACAACCAACACGCCACTGTTTCATCCCTTAACTTTAAGCTTATAAATAGCTCACATCTTCTTATTTCATGTATCTCTTCGATCTCTCTTTATTTCGAACTTGTTAAAAAAATTGAATCTTTTCTTCTTTTTTGTTTAAGATTTTGAATTGGGTATTCGAAGAATATGTCTGCATATACGATTAGTGTTCTTGTTCCTCTTATTGTCTCTGAAATTAGGAGGAAGTCTGCTCAGACAACTGAAGGAGTGAAGAAGAAACACAAATTCAAATAAAAGAATTGAGTGATCGGTTGTATATTATATTGATATTTATTGATTCAGACTTGCAATTGTCCCTTTAAGAGAAATCAAAAAGTATAAATGTAATAGTTTTTGTTAAATTTGTGATTTAGGCTCTTATATGTTTAGCATTTGTGATTTGGTGGGATTCAAATGAAAGAATTGAGTAGAAATGTAATAGTTTTTATTGAATAAAAAATTACAGTTTACATGTTTGTTAAAAGTACCATGTTGTTTGATGATGTATATGGATGTAACCGGAACCCCATGTTTGAGTGATGCTGTAAATTACAATGGCATTCTGCAAATTTTTAATTTTGCGAGCTATATTGGTGTTTACTATTTGCCGATTGTTTGTTAACAACTAGCTTATCAAAAGCTTAGCGTCTTGTATCTTTTCCTTTGTCCCTTTCTTTCTTTGTTTCTGACTTAATTCCTTATTGTCATCTCTTCTTTTATCATTTTCTTCAAAAGTTGCAAATTGGCTTGCAAAATACTCATCTTTAGTGATGTTTGATAGGAACTATTTCAATGTTCATCCAAATCTTATATCTCTGTTATTAGAATGTGAATACAACATAAATTGCCAAAAAAAAAGGAACATGAATACAACATAAATTTATCTTTCCCTTTGCTGGCAAAATTGGAACGTGAATACAACATAAATTGCTAAAAAAAAAATTCTAATATGGATGTTGTCAAAGATTTCATAACCAATGTGCTGGACATCCAAGAGTGATTTACCCATGCAAAATTATAAGACAACCAAAAGCATAGGCAACCATCTTCACTGCCTTTCCATCAAAAAATCCCTTGGCTCTAAGCAATTCCACCCTTAATGCTTGACATGGGTAATATACTTCTGACAACACCTGAATGGCCGCCTCTGCCAATCACCCATAAACTTTCACCTTCTTCATGGTAATGGCAATCAATAAATGTACCTGGGTAATATTATCAGTGTGTGATTCTGTCGAAGTGACCTTATATCCAAGAGAGTAAGAAGTTTTAGACCGCTGATGTTGCTAAATTCTCAACAATTACAACTAGATTAAAAATTAACACAGGCAAAACAAGTATGACAGCCAGACCTCAGATCCAAGCTTTGAAGGCCAAGGCGAAGAGCATCCTCATTGCTGGAAAATACTTACTACTTTTGTAGATGAATCAGATAACTTTGTTGGTCTAAAAGATCAAAAGGAGTTGGTTGGCTTAACCTTAGCAGCCACTGGATGCCTTGCAATGTTATTTCAGTAGTTAGTGATGCACAATTTAAGAAGAATTTTGACTGTTGTGCCTGGGTTTCTGTTACTGAAGAGATTGAAGAGAAAAATATCTTAATTGAAATGAATTTTGATTTAATGGAATTGGGACAAAATGGTTCTTTTGGGGTTTCATAGAGTTTATGTTTATGAATTTTTCAAATTATGAATTTTGGTTTTTTCTAACTTTATTGCTTATGTGGAGAGAGAGAGAGGGAGACAGCTGGATTAAAGTGGCCACATTTGCTGCCACATAGGTAGATTTAACGGAGTTAACGGAAAATGTCACTTAGTTGCTAACGGTTTTAATCACATGTCACTTAAGTGCAAAAAAAAAAAAACCACAGGCCCTCGAAGCTAAAAACGTGAAACCACAAGGTACTTTTTCGTACTTTCCCCAATAAATAAATGATGATATACAGATAGTCATTGACCAAGACAAAGTCGTGGTTTGAGGCATAGGGTGATTGTGGTTTTCATAAACCAAATGCTAATTTTTGTAAGAAATTAAAAAATATATCTTTTTCCCCAAGGGAATTGATTTGCAGAGATGGATAAATGATGACAATCTAAGAAACATTTTATTCGGTTTAACAAAAGCCGAATTAAATAGATAAATTCCACAATAAAAATTTTGGCAAAATTTTGCTAAAATAAATATGGAGAATTGTTTCAGAAAGAAGCAGTGTTAGCAATGTTTTGGTCCATTTTCCTAGGCCAATTTTCTAAATGAAGGTACAGGTTAAGAATGGGTTTGACCGAGTTAATTTGGCCTAATTGGCTAAAGAGTTCTATCCGAAAATTAAATTACAAGGAAAATTCATGATAAAACTCTGTGATTTACATAATGAGTTTTAATTAAAATTTTGACCAAAGGAAAGTCCTTATTTTGGCCAAAATTTGGTGAAAGAATAAATTTGGCTTGTGAGAAGTAAGGCTTTAAGGCCTTAAAAGAAATAAATATTAATGGCAAGCTTGGAGCTAAGATATGAAGTGGAGCAATTATCATTAATTTGGCAAGTTAGTTGAGAATTAAGTCCATGGAAAAATTGCTAAAATATTTTGGCAATAAGAGCAAAAATAAATATAGCCATGGAAATAATATTTAAATTGCTAGACATGATATAGACAGATGTGGCATAATAAAATTTTACCAAGGATCAAAGGGAATTAATTTTGGCTAAAATTGCCAAAATAGGACAAGAATGAAATAAAACAAAAAAATTTGGCTAAGAGAAGCTACAATTGTTCTTTAAAATTTTTTGGCTTAAGGAGCTAAGAATAATATTTATTCCCTATATCTTTATTTTGGCAATCTTATGCTAAAATGAAATTTGTGTCGCAATATTAAAACCAAAATTATCCTTAAGATTAAAATTCTTGGTTTGAAAGCTAAGAAATAATGGTCACTGCAATTGATGTTAAGCTAACAAATTCTGGTGCAATTTGGTTAATATTTAGAAAAGACCAAGTCAGTGGTATTCTTGATTTGGTTACAAAACAGGAGTTTGAAATCAGTGGAGGTGACCAATAAAATTCCCAAAATAATTGGCCAAGTGCTAGGCTAATTAAATTATTAGCAAAATAAATTGCCAAATTTAAACTAGAATTTCTTGAACTATACAAATGAATCTTGGCTAAAAGAGACCAAAATAAGAATGATCCCTATGCCGAAATTAAATTGCCAAAGTTGGAATGCTTGGATAAAATAAGCCAAACAAGTAATTTTGCTTAAAGAAGGGAGCAAAGGTGTAGATCCCAATTTAAAAGCCAAGTTAACTTGAAGGCAAAGTGGTTAGATTTATTTTTGGCTTAAGAGTGTGACCTTTAAAGCTAACATGTATATGGCCTGTACAAAAAAAATAAATATTGGCCATAGTGGGGAGAAAGTGAAAGCTAAAAATTAATTCAACTAGAAGGATGAAGAGCCAAATTTATAATTTTCTTAGCTACACCAAAATTTCAATATTTTGTTTAAAATAACTTGGCTATATGATTAGCTAAGTTGGCATTGTCTATAGGCATGAAAATATATGATCATTGGCCAAATAAATGAATTGTAAAGCCAAGGGGGCCAAGACATGTATGAAATTTCTGGTTTAAAAATGCACTTGTAATTTGAGAATGGAAGGTTATTTTGGCATGATTTGCTAAAATATAATCAAAAATTAAAATTTTAATTTTAAATCAGTTAGAAATCAACCAAAATTTCATTCTTGGATAAGTATACAAGTGAGCAAAGCATTCAAAATAAAATTTGCAAATTTGGAAGCTAAATTTAAATGGAATTAATTTGGCTAAGAGCTCAAAGTTATTCTTTTATGCAAATTGAAGATGCAAAATTATTTTGGCATGAAGTTGCCAAAATAAAGCCGAATCTTACATTGTCAAGTTAGAATAAAATTAACTTGGCTAGATGACTGCATCTAGGAATTAAAATGATGATCCATGAATTTGAAGATACAAAAATTTTGGCATGAGATTTGCAAAAATAAAGCCGAATTTTGATAAGAGCTAAATGAATCAAGTTCAATAAATTTGTTGGCTAGTGAATAGTGAGTGTATTTGTGGTTGTTTCAGCATAAATTGCCAGCACATGATTAAAGAATCAGTGAATGAATTTTCTTGAGAATAGCTAATATTAAAACCAGAATTTTAATTCTAATTAAGCTAATCAAGAGGGTTGGGATTGTATTTTGGCATGAACTTGCCAAAACAAAGCCGAATGAGCAAATTGATAGATTGATAATTTTTTGGCTACAATACGTTTACATGAAAACCATCACATCACAAGTATCATAAGATGAACAAAGTCTTGGAGAAAATGGCCCAAAATCATCAAATTAATAGCATTTGGCAAAGCAAATCATCAAAATTATTGAATAGCTCAAGCAAAATTTATTCTCCAAAAATAAAGGCCATATCTCACTTAACCAAGATTAATGCAATAAAGCTCACAAAATTCGGAATAGCCAAATCACAATGCATAATTTTCTCAGCTAAAATTAAGAGAATGCAATTTGTGGGGAAATGCTAAAATTAAAGTTTAATTTTTCGGCTAATCACAAATATTTTCTATGAAGCCAATTCTATTAAAGAAAAATACAAGTGCCAAGCTTCAAACCACATGAATACACATCAAGATTACAATCAAATCTTCAAAAATTAATTCCCAAAAGAGCAAACCCATTTGACATTAAGGAAAGAAAATAAAAATTACCTTGTTTGAGTTTCTTATGGGTTAAGTTTGTTGAGAATTACTTTGGGGATTTAATATGGAATGGCTAGAATGTGTGGCAAAGTGTGCAGAACCGTTGAGCAGGGTAGCTCAGGTGACCGCTCGACGGTATGAAGAAGTAGCTTTGCACAGGTCTGTTCGTGTGAAGGCTACCGAAGATGGGTTAAGCGAGGACAGCAAGAACCTTAGCTGCTTGGCGGATGTCGGTGCTGGGGAAGGCAGCAGCTTGCTGTTCGCCAGAGGAGTGCTGCACGTCGAAGTAGCTTTATCGCGCAGAGCCAGAGAGAAACAAAGCTGCTGACTTACTGTGTGCGAAGGAGAGAAGAACCTCAGGCCGAAAGAGGGCTGAAGACGGCGATCTGTTGTCCGATGAGGGTAGCTTGCGACGACAAGGGGTGACAGGAGAGAGAGGAGGTGACCGGAAGAAAAAAAAAGAAAAATAAGAGAAAGGTAAAATGAAGAAAAAT
>CATIWM010077012.1:0-26515 GCA_949671775.1 Mallotus repandus
ATAAAAAGAGATAAAAATAAGAAAAAATAAAAAAAAAGAGAATGAAAACCGTTAAGAAATTGATAAAAAAAATAAAGAAAAATGTAGAAAAACAAAAAAGGAACCAAAAAGAAAAATATTAGTGCATTTTTGAAAATATAAAGGGCACTCTTGTAATTACTATAGGGTAATTTTGTAATTAATGAAATTTTAAAATATTTTTATTGAAAACATTTAAAAAGTGCTATTTTTTTGTAAATTTTCCAAGAAAATATATGTCTATACTAAATGAGTTAAGAATAAACTATTATTTTCCTTAAGTCCCCACCATCGGACTGAATAAATTATTATAATATTAAGTACAAAATCATATAAAGAGATCAAAATAATAACAAAAAAATTAAAAAATTATAACCAAATACCATTTCTTTTTTTTTTTTTTTGTCAAAAACAAAATACCATTTCTTTAAGCCTTATAAGTCTCTTGCGAATTGATCAAAAGAAAGCCTTATACATTGGATTTTCAGGGCCTAAATTCACTTGGGAAAGGAATGGCGTTAAAGAAAGATTAGACAGGGTACTAGTGTCTCCATCCTGGTGTCTATCTTATCCTGAAGCAATTCTCAAACACTTGCCTAGAGTCAAGTCGGATCACAAGCCACTCCTTCTTAGTCTACATGGCTTGCCTCCTCCTTTGGTTCAGAACAGACCCTTTTGCTTTCAAGTAGCTTGGTTAACACAAGCTAGGTTTTATCAATGTGTTAGAGAAAATTGGATGTGGAATGGTGATTTCATGGATACTGTCACTATATTTGTTCAAAGGGTGAAGGATTGGAATAAGAATATTTTTGGGAATATATTTCAACAAAAGAAGAAGATCTTAGCCCAGTTGCAATCTATTGATCATATCCTAGATCATTGATGCTTCGACTACTTGAAGCTTTTGAAAGACACATTGGCAACAGAATACGAAGAAGTTCTTTTATAAGAAGAAATCATTTGGTTTCAAAAATCTCGTTAATATTGGCTTAAATTTGGCGATGGGAATACATCTTACTTCCACACTTCCACCATTGTCAAACACAAATATAATATAATTGTCACTATGAAAATCAATGGGGAGTGGGTTTCCGACCTTGCAACTATCAAACAAGTTGCTTGTAAATTTTATAAAGAGCTCTACACTGAAGATGGTGGTCAGACCAATCTTCCCTTTTGGCCGAACAACTTCCCTCATTTAAATATGATACTGTTGATGATATGGCAAAAGAAGTGATCAAAGAAGATGTCAAAAAAGCAGTCTTTGAAATGGGACCTTACAAAGCCCCTAGGCCAGATGGTCTTCAACTAGTTTTTTACCAAAGCCAATGGAATATGTTAGATAATAGCCTCTATAAACTGGTTAAAGCATTCCTTATTACTGGTTCACTAGATGAAAGACTTAATGACACTTACATCATACCTATCCCTAAAGTGCCTAGTCCCTCATCTATGCTTCAATTGCAACCCATAAGTCTGTACAATGTAGCCTATAAGGTTATTATAAAGATAATTGTGAATTAGATCAAGCCACATATGGAAAAACTGGTGGCCTAGACCTAATGTAGCTTTATGCTAGGCAGACAAATAACTGATAGTATGATTGTTTTCTAAGAGGTGATAAATTCTATAAAGAATTGGTCCCGCAAACAAGGGGTGATGGTTATAAAGGTTTATTTGGAAAAAGCCTACGATAGGCTTTGCTGGAGTTTTATTGAGGATTTGCTTCGAACTAGTGTCATCCATCTAGTTCTTGTAGACATAATTATGACATGTGTATGATCCTCTAGCATGAAAGTCATTTGGATTAGAGAAACAACATATCCTTTCTTCCCTACAAGGGGTATTTGTCAAGGAGATCCTATTTCTCCATATATCTTTGTCCTCTGCATTGAAAGGCTGTCACACTTGATTAATTCTTTAATTGATAACGGGAAATGGAAACCAATGAAGCTAAACAAGAATAGTCCCCCACTATCTCACCTCTTTTTTGTTGATGATCTTCTATTATTTTCTGAAGCCTTTATGGAGCAAGCTACCGTCATTCAACATTGTTTAGCAGATTTCTGTGAATCTTTGGGCCAGAAGGTAAATAAAGATAAAACTAGAATTTTCTTCTCTAAGAAATTCAATCATTCTACAGCTTCAAATATTTATGGTGAATTGGGTTTTTCTAGAACTAAAAATTATGGTAAGTACCTGGGTGCTAATATAATATAAGGCAGAGTTGATAGATTTACTTTCAATAACACAGTTGACAGGGTGAAAGCAAAGCTCTTGGGTTGGAAGGTAAAAAATCTTTCTATGGCTGGTTGGGTGACACTAGCTAATTCAATTCTTCAGGCTATGCCTATTTATGCTATGCTTGTGGCCAAATTTCCAATTCTCACTTGTAAGGAGATTGACAATGTGGTTAGAGATTTTGTTTGGGGTTCCAATAATGAAGCAAGAAAAATGCACTTGGTGAAATAGGAAGATGTATGCAAGCCGAAGGCCAAAGGAGGTTTGGGTCTCAGGAAAGTAGAAGATTAAAACAAAATCTTTCTCATAAAGCTTGGGTATAGATTCTTATCTAGCTAAGATGCTCTACGGATCAATTGTCTGAAAGGTAAATATGTTAATCATGATTTGGGAGTTAATAATTTGAAAATGAAAACTGGCTGCTTAAATATATGGAAGGGTCTGTGTTCCGTTTGGGATATAGTCCTTAGAGGAATTTCTTGGAACCTTGGAGATGGTCAATCGGTTAACTTTTGGAAAGATAATTGGGTCGAAGGTCTCGCTCCTCTTGGCATCATTGTGATTCAAGACATTCCTAATACAGAGATAAACCAAACCACTTCTTTTTTTGTTACGGATAATGGGCAATGGAAATAGTGCGAATTTCAACAATTCCTTCCATAATATGCTCATGTCATACTAGCTTCTATGATCCTGCCCTTCTAAAGAGAATGGCTCAGACAACATCTACTGGAACTTCTCTCATTCGGGCACATTTTCTACTAAATCTGCTCTTGAATTGCTAGATGGTGACAAAATCATGAGTTTTGATCCTAAGTGGTTGAAGATTTGGAAATGGAGGGGTCTTCAGAGAATCAGATATTTTCTTTGGCTAGTAATCAGAGATAAACTGCCTACAAGCCTGTTGTATTATAACAGAAAAATCATCCCTTCACCGATTTGTTTTAGGTGTGGGATGGATAGTGAATCAATTATTCATACACTGAGAGATTGTCCTTCAGCTTGAAGAATTTGGAGTAAGGTTCTTCCTCCTCATAGGTTAGTGCATTTTTATAATATGGAGGTGCAAGACTGGATTTCTAAGAACATTGCCAATAGAAGGAGAGCTGATAATGGGTTAGATTGGAGTCTCGCCTTTGGAGTAACGGTTTGGTTCATCTGGCAATGGCAAAACCAATATATGTTCTGCAACCAAGACACGCCTGTGGAGAGTGCTACTCATGCTATCCATATCCGATGCCAAGAAATCGCTAAAGCAGAAGATAGCACTCTTGATATTGTTGTGCGTCATGCGACTCCTCAACAAGCCTGTGTTTGGAAACCTCCTGACATAGACGTCGTGAAATTAAACACTAATGGCAGCTGCTTACCGATGTCCTCAAAAGAAGGAGCTGGTGGACTCTTTTGTGACCACAATGACAACTGGTTGATCGGATACATCCAGGGATGCAGTGTTTGTTCCCCCTAAAGTCTGAACTTTGGGTGTTTTAAGTGGGCTAAGAATTGCCCAGCAGCGGGGTTTTAAAAAATTAGTCATTGAAACCAATTCCCTCTTGGCAGTGGAAGCCATTAATGGTCGAAAGGATTTTTTCAGCAATAGCAACAACTTGGTTCAATCCATTCTTCATATTCTGCAAGGACAAGGTGAATTCACTTGTATTTTCCAAAGAAGAGACAGTAACACTTGTGCTGATTGGCTTGCGAAGGAAGGTGCTCTGTCTTACGCTGATATACAAATCCTTCTCAGTCTGCCTGTGGCTCTCAATGATCTTCTTATATATGATTTTAATAACTTGAATTCTACCAGGTCTAGCTCTTCTTAATTTTTTTGCTTTCTGTTGTGTTTGGTCTTTTTGCCTTATTTATTAAAAAAAATTTGATCAAAATTTTCCATGGCTGACTTATTCTCCGTTCAATTATTTGTTTACAGTGAAGATTGAACAATTCACATTTATACATTAAATAATTAAATAATTGATGATTAATAAATACCTCAATAAAGTAGCTTATAAAATAAAGCAATTACATAAAGCTAATTAACATGATATTTTTATATTTTGTAGTATATGTTTTGACTCAATTCTTGAATATAAAATATGAGCATGTCTCAACCATTGAAATTATTTGTTTCTAACTTCGAACAGATGATTTGTGCAAATCTAGAGACCTAAATTTGCTGGATTTCTAACTTAGTTGTACATTAACCAAATTAAAAATGATGTTACTTGCTAATAATCTTAGAGAATCAACAAAAATAGGGAATAATGATGAAAATTAGAAATTCAATAATTATACTTTTCAAAGATATTTTGAGGTGTAGGGTTTGATTTTTGTCATTATCGATTTAAAAGGAGATGACTGTTCTCTATTATACAATTCATCAAAATTTAGGTGATATGACATTTTTATAAAAAAATAATTATATTTAATGTAAAAAATACAAAATTTGAAATTGGAAAAAAAAAGGGGACTTTTACAAAGAATCAAAATAAAAAGATTTTTACAAAGAATCAAAATTTAATTGAAACTAAAAGTTAGTTTATAGAACTGAAAGTTAAAACTGTAAATGAAATGCTAAACATCTAAGTCAAAAGCTAAGCTAACAAGAAATGAAATAATTTTTTATTGTTGATTGTTGATTATTTTGCATATTAGTTGTAGATCCCATCTGTTCTTGAAGCTTCACTTTTACATCTCCACCACTTACTTTCATTAACCTCACTCCACTAACATACTATCTCCACTAAAGTTTCATGGTTATTCAAAAATGTAATTCTGTGTTTGCTTTTGATGCTTCTTTTATTTTATTTTATTTTATTTACCACATTTCTCTTTCAAGATGCTCTAATTAACGTTTTATGTCTTATAATTATTCTTTTGCTAACATAGTTCTTGCTTTATGATTCTCCAATCTTCTTCTATAATTATTCAGTCTCCATCTCCATAACTATTTTTCATTTTCATTTTCCTACCAAAACTATTAAATTTCTACTAATTCAATCCTGTTAAAATACTACTAATTCAATCCTATTAAAATACTATTTTTATTATTTTAATAAATAAATAAATAAAAATAAATGGTAGAAACAATATATTTGTTATTATTATAAAAAACAGAGAAGTTTTCTTTTTTTTTTTGAGGAAATTGAGAAATAGAGAAGCTGAAATTTAAATTTGAATATTTCAACAGTTGCTATATAAAATTTTAATTTTTATGTAGTTTTTGAACAATATAGAGCTCATAAAGTCTCGCCATTAATGACTAAAATATTGGCAAAATTAATTTAAAGTCTGATTATGATATTGAAAATTAATGCAGTGACAATGTGCCTTTACTTCTAGGATATTTTGCAAATGTCAGTATATAGATTTGATTGGGTTTGAAACCTCCTCTTGATTTGTATTCTTGATCATACTCATGAGTTACTGTCTCTCTGTGTGTGTGAACATATACAAAATGCCATGCTTGAAGTGGGTGAGAAAATACTATCTAGGTGATGTTGCAATTTGTGGTTGAAATTCTATTTGTGTTTCGGTCCATTATATTCCATAATTATTCCCAGTTCCCACTATCTGTTCACGATTGAAATGTTTATGTAGTACATAACATATGTTTTAATCCATCGTACATATATTCCATGATCATTGCCCACTATATTTCTCTTCATGTCTCCATGTGCTTTTCATCATGGTGGAGTGTTCTCATCAGGACAAGATTTTTGTTGTTTTTGCGATAATTGTATGCCTCATGCAGAAGTTATTTGTGGTTATGGTTAGGTTTTAATGACGTTAATTTTGGCACTGAAATTTGATCAATATGATAAAATTTGGGCAATCATAATATCAGTGAAATAGCCTGCGTTATTACGGTCAAATGGTCAAAGTTTTTTTAAAATATTACAAAGAATTTCCATATCTGAGTACCCCCACCATTCTTCTCCTCAAAATATTGTAATTGGCCAAAAAATATAAATAAATTATAGTGAAATTTCATGTATTTTATTATATTTTTATTTATATTAATTTTTATTAAGATATATTTTTAATTTTTAATGAATGAATGATTATTTTAAAAAAAATTCATTTAAATGGGTATATTTATTTATTTGTTATACCATCAAATTAGTAGCAATTTTTTAGTGATTTATAATCTGAGTTTTTATACTGTTCTTACTTTTGAAAAGCTATGCAGCTACAATTATTGGCTCTAGCACTAAAAATGATAATGGTAGGCCAACATGAAAATAAAATAAAAAGTGATAATGATGGTGAATAGAGACTAATCTACTATGATTGATCTAAGAATATTTCGTGATTTCATAAAATAAAATATAGGATGAGGATTTGGTAGTTTATAAAAAAAATGAAAATAGAAATGGTAGAAATGATATTATTTTCTCTTATCTGATGGTTAATTAACATAAATTCCAGGAAGAAGGGCTTCCGGTGTAATTATATAAAAAAGTAGAATCAAAAAGTTAATTTTTAAAATTCCAAGAGGTTAACTGTACAATATAAGAACTATAGGGCGTAAAAAGTAATTATATGACCTAAATTAAATGCTTTGTTTTATTGTAATTAAGAACAAACAAATAATGATTCCTCTTTACTCCAATTCGGATACCATTTCTTTATGGCTTATGCCTTACTCGTTTCTTATGGATTGACTTCAATTTTTCATGGTCTATTCATTCATTTGCAAATGAATTTCTAATAGATTTTATTTTTAAATAAATTTTTATTAACATAAAATATGTTTAGTTCAAATAGATAGTTTATGAAATTTATTTCAAATGAATTTTATATTTTATTATATTATATTTGGTATAAATTTTAAATTTAAATTTTTGTCAAAAATACCATTTTAAATATAAAAATGTTTTTAAAAATAAAAATAATGAGGGATATTTTAGTCATTAAAAATATAGACTTAAAATTTATAAAATTCATTGAGAAATTCTAACTATTTTGATAGAATTTGGTTTAATTATAGTCAATTTTACAAATTTAAAAATTTAGAATTGTAAATACATTCTATACAATGTTCATTTAAACCAAACATATATCATTTGAATTTGCAAATGAATTTCATAAAATTTTATAGAATTCATTATACCAAACACACTCTTAGCCCTTATTTGGTTCAATTCCACCACCAAGAAATTCATTTCATTTGGAAATGAATTCCAAATGGAATTCATTAGCAAATGAATTTTTATTAATGAATTGTGTTTGGTTCAAATGAATAATTTGTAGAATTTATTTGAAATGAATTCCATATTTTGTTATATTGTGTTTGGTATAAATATAAAATTTAAATTAATTCTGATTTTGGTCAAAAATATCATTCTAAATAGATTATGTTTTTACCTTCTTTTTTAATTTTATATTACATTATTAAAAAATGTGATTATTTAATATTTAAATTAATATTTAACTTATTTTAAATATTTATTAATTTCTTTATAAATATTTATTTTTAATTATATTTTTAAATTAATCTTCCAATTTATAAATTTTTAATTTTTAGTTCAAAATTCATTAAAAAAAATAAAATTATGATTATATGAAAAATCATAATTGTGAAGTTAAGGCAATATGTATAACATAAAACATGGCATTTTCAGAATATCAGGAGAGATTTTGTTTGTTTTATGTTCAGAACATTGCAAGATGCATATATATATATATAGCTATTGACCCTTCCTGTGAGAATGATATAATTTTTATTGTGATGTCCTACAACAGATTTGAATTATATTTAATACAAGAGGAAAAAAATTACCAGCAAACCAATGGCAATACAAAAAGCTTAACAGGGCCAATGTTATCGAGAGGAGAGAGATGAGTTTTTTTTTTTTCAAAACAAAAATAATAAGATTATTTTATTCATTTTATAAAACTTTAAAAATATTGAAATTTATTTATAAATTTTAACTATTTTAGTAAAATTTTATCTACTTATAATAAATTTTACAAATTTAAAAATATAAAATTATAAATAAATCTTATAAGTAATTTATTTAAATCAAACGTACAAAATATTGTTTATTTGGCACCAAAATATCCAGATTAAAAAATTCTTGAGGCAAGTAATCATGTCTGACACACCTCCGAAATGCATTGACACCGTTTCTACAAAAATTATTTAAAAAACACTTATCCATATTTAGTTCTTTACGAAAAAATTAATCCCAATCAAAAACAAAAAATAAATAAAAGAATGATGAAATCAATAAAAAATAAAAAATAAATCAAATAGAAAAGGAAAACGTAAAAATATCTAATCGAAATAGTCATTGTTATTATTATTATCATCTAAATAAATTTTTAGAGAAATAATTGAAATAGTTAAATATTCATTAATGATAATATTTATTTAAATGACATTTTACATTTTGCAAAAGATTAAAAATTATAATTATACATACATCCTATATCTTTAATATTACGTTTTTTTTCTCTGTTTGTATCCTACATTTATAAAAATTACCGTTTTATTATATCTATTTTTATATATTTTTTTAACTTTTTATTCGTGTCCGTATAACATATCTCGAATGCTCTGCGGATGATTCCCACCAAGCCGTGCACCTTTACTTCAAAGGGGGATCCTGCAAATGTGATTTTAATTATCTTTTCAAGCTGATGCAACAATTGTGTGTATGGAGACGTTGCTCTCGATAGGTATGTGGGTGGATCTATATGCATATATACAACACTTTTTTCTTGGGTATATAGATACCACAACTTTTTCGTTTGTAATAAAAAGAATATAGCCGATAGAGCAATTTACAATTGAGATTTTTTTAATGGAAAGATCATATCATCTAGATATTAATAGGTTGTATAAGAAGGAACAACGCTTCTTTTTTAAATTAACAATGATAGAATTTAAACTTTATACTTTATGATACTTTAAAGAAGAGCTACCATTTAACTAATTTTTTACTGATAATTTATGATTGAGATTTTAATGTGGTATATAATGTCTCAATTCACA
Organism: Mallotus repandus; assembly: GCA_949671775.1. Classification (NCBI taxonomy): domain Eukaryota; kingdom Viridiplantae; phylum Streptophyta; class Magnoliopsida; order Malpighiales; family Euphorbiaceae; genus Mallotus; species Mallotus repandus. Next base: position 9,263 of record CATIWM010077012.1, read on the forward strand.
ACTCTCAATCTAATTAGCCTCAGATGATTGACATTGACTATGATTATTCCCACTCTCTATTCATGTCTTCATGCCTTTCGTCTTTCTACTTATTTGTCATGTACTATGAAGCCATGGTGGAGCACGCGTTCATAGTTCATAAATACAACATTTCCTCAATGCATGTTTCTCTTTTTCCTCAAGATACGTAAAAAAATTGTATAGGAGATACTTGTTCACACACAGTTTTATATCTTAGGATACATACATATACATATATATATATATATATATATATATATATATATATATATATATGAGTTTAATCATGAAATAGAATATATTTGAAGTTAAATTAATTTTTGGTATCATATAAAAAACTATCGCTAATGCTTTTAAAAATAGAAAATTTTGTCAGATTTACACTAAACTTAAAACTAATTATTGTTTATATTTATTTTTAAAATCATATCAATTTGGTCTGATTTTATAAATTATGTCAATTTTATTTTAGGATATAATTGTATTTTAAATTATTTTTAAATTTTCATAAAATAAATTTGATACTTTTAAAAAAAAATTTATAAGAAAAATGTAAAATGTAAAAAATTTACTCAATTTTTAATTTTATCTCTCTCAAAATAACTCATAAATTAATTTTTAAGAGTTTTATATTGAAGTTTATTTTTTTATACATTAATCAATGAAAATAACAAGAAAAATAAAAGTCACAACTTGTAAATTAATTTATTATATATATTAATAATAATAAAAAAAATATAAAGTAAACATTTCTAACTACCACTGTAAAAAATAATTAAATTTTTTAAAAATTATTTATTTATTTCATTTTTTCAGAAAAATCAAATATTTTTAACTAATATTTTTAATATCTTAAATTTTCTCCTTTTGTTCTCTATTTTATAATTTTTTCTAAGTTCTTATTGAAAATGTTTTAAATTTTATATCAAAAAAATTTTAATATCTACTTTGTTTAGTAGAGATGCAAAGGAGACATTGCATGCTATTGATCAAGTTCGAGGCGGGAAGAATTTCCATAGAATTAGCTACCCCATCTCTGCGTAGAACTTAGAGCTTGTGAAAAATTATGAGGTCCTCAACTCGAAAATGCAGGTTCTGAGTGACATTGTTGAAGCCTTGAAAAATGCTGACATCAATTTCATTGGGGTTCATGGGATGCCAGGTGTAAGGAAATCCATTCTAGTGAAATAACAAGTCTCTGTAAAAGTCAAGGAAGAGGGGTTGTTCAAAGTGGTGGCTATAGCAAATGTAAACAAGGTTCCTGACCTCAGCGCAATTCAGCAACAAATTGTAAAATGGCTTAGGCGCCTCGACTTTAATGTTGAGAACAATGATTTAAGAAGAGCCAGTTACATGCACAATTGAATTAGGAGGAAAAAGTTCTTTTAATCCTTAATGATGTTTGGAAAAGGATCAAACTAATGCGTGAGATCACAGATAATGTAAAATTTTTTTTTTCAAATGCGACTCTGCATGTTTATGAATATTGTAGTTGTTTTCTCTAAATGGGTCTTTATGAGTATGTGAATATTGTAGTTGTGAGTCATTCTACAATACAAACAAGTGTATCTATACAAATGTAATTAGAACCGTTAGATTACTACTAATCTAATTATAACCATTGATATATTTTATAGGTATTGGTATAGAAAAATAATCAATGGTTATAATTAAATAAAAATAAATTTAACAGCTCTAATTTCATTTGTATAGATACAAACGTTTGCATTATAGAAAGCATGTAGTAGTTGTTGTTTTAACCAAAGGGGTTTTTATATGATAGTGCATGAAAATATGGGGCGATATAGGGGGGGAAAGGGTTATATATATTATTTGGACTCGGGATGCTATTTATTCGTGCTTTGTGTTTTACTCCTAGCAGGTATTGATTAGAGAATAGTATTGAGATTTGAAATCTAGAGAATAAGATTATTGTTGAAAATTTGAAACTTAATCTTAAAGTTTATGTTGAGAAATTTGATGGTATCACAGCTACCATTATTTTGATTTTCATTGAACTACTAATTTAATTATAGTATTTATATTATCTATTTTTTAATTCAATTCATGCACTTATCATTGTTGGTGTACAATATGCTCACTGAAAAGATAAAAAGTGAGTTTAAATGACCTATTTTGTGCAAAATGAACTTTTACGGAAAGTTTAGGTGTCAAATCGAATTTAATTTTTTCATTCATTGAAAATTAAAATTAAAAATACATCTTATAAAGGAGATAATGTAAACAAAGGGAAATACATATATGGCGTCTAAATTTTTTATTTTTATTATTTTGTTGTTCGAATAATTTCTTTTACAATTAGGCGTCTGAACCCGCAAAAAATTTTTAAAATGCTGTTTTTATCAAATTTTACAAGTTAAAGTATTTATGTGTCTTATTTTAAGCAGTAAATTGACTTAAATGTCCTTTTTTATATTGGATTTTTTTAAAAAATTAAAAAATTATCTTTTCACATATATATATATTTTAAAGAAAAATATACTGAATATTATTAAAATAAAATAACTAAAGTATTATTATTGAAAAATAAAAATAAAAATAAAAATATTAAAAAATTTTAAATTTACCTAAAAGAGTGAAAAGAAAAATACAATTTAACTAAACTAAAGATACCAATAAAAGTTTGTTTATTATAATTAAAAAATAAAAATAAAATAAATTTTTAATGAATAAAAATTTTATTTGACTAAAATCAGGAATAAAAAATTAAATTCAACCACTACAATTAATAAAATAAAATAAAATAATGTTTAATTTTTTTTAGTTTAATATGATAAAGCAAAATACATTTTCATTTCTCATAATTTTAAACAAAATAATAAAAATAACAAAGAAAATAAAGTTTAATATAAAAGAAGCATATTTAAGTAAATAAACCATTTAAAATATGACATATAAACACTTTAACCTGTAGAGCCTGTTAGAGACATCATTTTTAATAAAAATGTGCAAGTTCAGACACCTAATAGTAAAAAAAATGTTTGAACACCAAAATATCAAAAATAAAAAAGTTTGTTGCCATTTATTCATTTAACCCTTTCAATAAAAAGTATAATCAACAAGTACTAAAATAAAATCTATCTATCATGAATTTTTTTATCATTATTCTAGAATTCCATTGACAAAGCTCTTTTAGCGATTCACATGTTTTGACTTTTTTATCTTTAAATAAGTCAAGTTGCAAAAATATTAGGTGAGTTTTCACAATTGAGATATTTAAAATTCAAAAAGAATACAATCTCATAAAAAATAAAAAATTTATAAAAGAAAATTCAAAAATTTCACCTAAAATAAAAAGCAGATAAGAGATTTAATAAAATAAAGTAAATAAAATAAAAAAAGAATAAAAAATTATCGTTGATTGAAAAGATGATTGACGATAATCGAAAACTAAGATTGTGTTTACTAATAGAAAACTACTCCAGTTTTCTAGAAAATTTTTCAAAATGAAAACAGAAAATAGAATTTTATGTTTACTTTGGGTGTTTTCACAAAAATTTCACTTTTTAAGTTTTCACAATTTTTACAATTTTAAAAGAAAAGTGTAAAACAAGTTTTTGTTGTTTAAAAAATGTTCCTTGTTAAAAGTATAAAGTGAAAATACGATATTTTCATTTGAAAACACGTTGTTTTCATTACAACATCTTTTCTATTTTTTTATTTATTATTTATTACTTTATTTTAATATTAAAAGATAAAATAAACTCTTCTTTTTAAACCCTAGATTATCTCTCTACTTTGAAAAATAAGTTGTAAATAAGAATAAATAAACACATTTGTTCTCAAAAAATAGAAAATAATTTTCAATTTCTAACCAGTAAACATGTTTTATAATTTTTTTATAAAAATGAAAAGTTTTTATTTTCTTTGAAAATTGAAAAATGAAAAAAAAAATTTCTATAAGTAAACACACCCTAAAATTTTTAAGAAAGAACAAAGAAAGAAAAGAGAGAAATTAACTGAGTTATCATTAAAATAATTAAAATTTAGTTATATGAATACAAAATTAAATTTTGTTAACTATCAGTTAGTATAATAAAATAAGCATGTAGTATTTTAGATTTTGAATGCAATCTTAATCCTTATAAAATCATTTATGGATAAATTTGATTAGAAATACAATATATTTGAAATTATAAAAGTAATATATCATCTATTTAACCATATAGTTTTATATTAATTTGTTTTATAGACATCTTATGTGTCCATACACAAAATTAAACTGACAAAACGTTAAACAACAACATAAGAATAGGACTAACGACCAAATTGCCCCCTGCACTTGTAGCAAAAGTGTAAAAAAGTTGAATTTTAACTTTTCTAATAAATAGGTTCAATATTTTTTATTTTCACGCCAAATAAACTCAAATTGAGTGCATGTCATACAAACTCTACAAGAGTAGAGTGAGATCACTTACTAAATATTTTATTAATATTTTAAACTAATTAAATATAAAAAAATATTTAAAAACCTAAACTAATTAAAAATCAATCCCCCCTTTCTTAACCTAAACTAATTAAAATCAATACCCCCTTTCTTTATTACCCTGAAACAACCACCCTTATGCGCATTAGGACTGCCACCACCGTCGGCAGCATAGGACTGCCACCACCGCCCTGAACCACATCTCAAATCTCGATCATCATCATCATCATCTTCTTCTTCTTCTTTTTCCTCTTCTTTTATCCCTAATTTCTCCTCCACAAAAATCTCTCGTTCGCCTCAACCTGGTTATGGTGAAGCAACCACCACCATTATCTCTCCAAAAAAATTTCAATTCAACAAACCCATATCTCAAAACCATTTTTAACAATTAAATCTAAAAAAAAATTAAAACAAAATCCATTATCCTTCCTTTGTTATCAACAACAGAAGAACCTTCACCACCACTATTATCATTTCAAAAAAAATTCTTCTAATTGGATGCAGGTGAAGGTTAGTGCAGTAAGAATTTGAACTTGCAGGTGATGTGCAGGAAAAAGGACATACACACCCAAAATTCTACTGGGATGCGAAAGTGTATTGCAATGGAGAATTAGTGATGACCATTAGTGGGACCCAAACGGAGTATATAGTTGATGTTTGGTCCGACAACCATCTGTTTTACCTCGGTAATCGGTTGGCTATCGTAGTTGATGCTGACCAAGTCGGGAAGTTTTATAAGAAGTTCAGTGAGCTTTCTCAGATTATGGAAATTCTTGTTCTTAAAGGTGAAATTGTTTTGCCTAGCAGGCAAAAATCTGTTGCTAGCAAAGGGAAAAAGAAGTAAAATATGATTTTAGAATCAAGTGTTGTACTATTTGGATTTTCAATTGTTAGTGTGCTGCTACTTTAATGATTTTTTTTTGGATGTTTGAATTGGCAGGATTGTTTGGGAAATTCATTGGGTGTAGTTGACAAGATTTGATGATTGTGAATGGTGATAAAGAGCTGGTGGTGGCGGTATTGTTGTGGTAGCTCGAGATTCAAATGGCCAAACCATTTTCTCTACATGACATTTTATGATAGACATCATGGATGTAAAAATTGCGAAAGCTCGAGCAATACTGCTTGGTTTACATTATGCCCTAGACAACGAGCTTGGTAATGTTATTTGCAAATCTGACTACCTGAGTCTAGTGCACAAGCTCTCCTCCGATACAAGAGGGTCATCTCCTCATGCATTACTGTGTGAAGATATTCGCGGTCTAGTCCCTAAGTTTAATTTTGTTTCTTTTTCTTATGTGCGTAGATCAAGTAACAAATTGGCACACGCCTTGGCTTAGTTAGCTTTATTTAGTTGTTATTGTGCCACAATCCTGTTTTGATTGTATTTTGGGTGATATTCCCTCTTCTTTATAATGCAATTATGCTCTACTTTAAAAAAAGGCGGAATGTCTCGCTATCTTTCGGTTGTTGTTGTTTATTTTTTTGCAAGTCGTTGGGTGTGCAAAAAAAAAGGTAGCAATGATGGAGAGGGCGACAAATGTGGTGGAGATAGAGAGGCCGTGATGGTGGATGGTGGCCAAGGAAGGCAAAAAATTAAGAGGATTAAAAAAAAGAAGAGTTAATAATAAAGAAAATAAATTAATTAATTAAAGTAATTGATAAAAATTAAAAAAGAGATTTGAAAAGTAAAACCTTTTTTTGAATATTATATAAATTTGAATTGAAAAATGGATGATTGTTGCACACGCGGGGATGATGGTCACAATTTGGAGTTGTTTGGCCTGAAAATAAAATGTTTTGGACCTATATACTGGAAAAGTTGAAATTCGACTTTTTGGCACTTTTGCTATAAGTTCAGGGGGCGATTTGACTTTTACTCCCGTAAGACTCTAACGAGATAAATTATATAGAAGTTTTTTTGTTATTTAATTAGCCTCTCTAGTAATATTTTAAAAAATAAAATTTTCTCTATTTTATAATTTTTTATGTTTAATATATGATGTCAAATATAATTAAATTTGTAATTTATTTATACACTTAGAGCATCTCTAATGGTGCTCTTTAAAATAAAGAGCATCTTAAAATATTTTTTAATATAAAGAGTAAATAATTTTATTTAAGTCTAATGCACTCTTTATATCTAACTCTTCATTTTGTTTTATGCTAGAAGCATTTAATATTAATTTTTAAATATTGTGGGAAGGAAGAGAAATAAATTTTAGATAATAAAAGAAGTCAATGAAAAATAAGGATATGTATGAAAAATAGAGCTTTATTAATTAACATTTTGTATAGAGAGTAAATTTTAACTCTCTACATGTAGAGAGTCAAACTCACTCTTTAATTTATAATTTAACTTTAAAGAATGAGTTGAAATTCTATTTTTTACTATCACTTTTTATAATAAAGAATTTATGTCAAATAAAAAATGAGTTGAAGATGCTTTTAGTCATATGAGTCCAAGTTAAGGTGCTGATGCCAAATATGTAACATGCTGAGGGCACTTTATTATTTTGCCAGTAATATAAGAGAAAAAATTAGTGTTATGAGAGTCACGTGAACAATGTGTCGTGATTTGCTAATTTTTTTTATTTCCTATTTTGTAGAGCATAAAAATAAAAAATAATAAAAACAGAAAATATACACCTATCATTGTCCTTCTGCTTGACATAAAATAAATAAACTTACAAAAAGTATGGAGATCGAGTTATATTGGATAGTCTCCGACAAGTAGTTTAATTGGTAAAAAATATGAATATTCAATTGAGAAAATCAGAAATCGAACCCCCACTCTTCATGTATCCTCCCTTTATAGTATTAAAAATTAACCATGTAATTTGTGACAAAAAAAAAAGGTTATACTAGACATAAAATATGAACATATACAACAAATAGGGTAATTTGAACATATGGTCACTAAATTTTATTCACAATTTCAATTTGTTTACAAAACTTCAATTTATGACTTTTTGGTCACCAAACTTTAATTTTTGTTTTAAATGTAGTCTCTGTCTATGATTTTAAGCCTTAAAGGTATATAATATTACTATTTTAGTCCAAAAGATTATTTCCTTGCAAATAAGTTCATAGGTTCTAAAGATAATAAATAAAATAAAAATATATATTTTTGTTTTCTCTATACCTTCCATTGTAGATAGTCTTATCAATTATTTGTGTTTATTTGACTGGTTTAATACTAAAAGTTTAATAGTTTTAAGACAAAAATTATTCGATGCAGGACATGAAGAGGTTAATATTCACTAAGAATATCATAATCAATATATTGTGACTTTGCTGAATACAATAAATTAAAATATTTGATACAAACTGTACAATAAATTAAAATTTAATAAGTTTTTTTTTGTACGAAATATAGTATTTTTAGAAATTTTTGAACACGGAGAAAGAATGTAAGAATTAAATGGACTATTGTCACTAGAATATTTAACATTTATGACTCTATTTTATAAAAAATTAAATATTTATAATTTGTTATAAATTTAGTTTATAATTTGAATTTTAAATGATTGTTTATTAGTAAAAAAATTATTGTGCAGTTCGTATTAATTTTTTTAAAAAAATGCTTAATTGTTGCAATCCTGATGGATTATTGGAATCCAAACTCTCTGTTCGATTTTCCATTTATCTAGCAATTATTTTAATCTAAACCAAACAAATGATCTAAAAAATATAATAATAATATTAATAATACACAATTTTCTATTGTATTCATCGCAGTCACAATATTGATTATGATATTCTTGGTAAATACTAACATTTTCTTGTCCTGCGACGAATAATTCTTGTCTTAAAACTCTCGAACTATTAGTATTAGACTAGTCAAATAAACATAAATAATGGACAAGACTCTCTATAATGGAAGGTAAGGAGAAAACAAAATTTTTTCTTAATTTTATTTATTGTCTTTAGAACCTATAGACTTATTTGTAAGGAAATAATTTTTTGGACTAAAATGATAATATTATATAATTTTAAGGCTTAAAATCTTAAATAGAGACTACGTTTGAAATAAAAATCAAAATTTAGTGATAAAAAAATTACAAATTAAAATTTTGTAACCAAATTAAAATTCCGAATAAAATTTTGTGATCATTCGAATAATTTACCCGCAACAAACAAGATAAGGTTTTCTTCAGTAACCGGTAAATTACTTACGATCATAGGTAAATTTGAAGGTTTATCAGGGTACCTGGTGCACTATAGCGACAAGGGCCTATGAACACTGTCTATAAATAACACCATGTAAAAGAAACCATTTATAACATAGCGCACTCTCTTTTTTTCTCCTCTGACTCTTAGTGTTCCTGATATAATAATTTGAGCGACTATGGCACAACCCAGCAACCCAGTTCCGGCGATGACTGTTGTCAAGCCACTGGAGAAACCAGTGGTGGTGATAGGGCAACAATACTTGGCACAGTACCCAGTAGATCTCGCTCTTGCCACCAAGATATTTAGTCTTGGAGAAAATGACTTCAAAGTCACAGATGTCAACGGTACCCTCATTTTCAGAGTCAAAAGTAAACTGCTAAGCATCCATGACCGCCGTTATCTCAAAGACGCGACGGAGAACACCCTTGTCACCCTCCGGCAGAAGGTTTCTCAATTTATGCTATATGTTTACTTGACTTTTTTTAAATTAAGTATTTTTATCACCTGCTCGGCCCTGTTAGCGCGTCTCACGAGCTTTTTGTTAAAGATGTTCAATTTATTGTTAAATTTTTCAGATAATGACTGCACATAGAAGGTGGGAGGTATTCAGGGGAGAAAGCACAGAAGCAAAAGATCTACTATTCAGTGTGAAGAAGTCATCAGTTCTCCAATTGAAGACCCAATTAGATGTGTTCTTAGCAGGGAATACATCAGAAGAGGTTCCTGATTTCAAGATCAAAGGAACCTGGAAGGAGAGGTCTTGTACCGTATTTCTTGGAGATGGAGAGTCCAATATCATCCTTGCAAAAGTAAGTAATTACTAATCGTATAAATTGGCCAAACGGTCAAATCTTTACATAGATAACAGAAGATTCGATATCGATTTCTCTTTTCTAATTTTTTGCTATTTTCCTGCAGATGCACAGAGGACACAATCTCACAACGGCCATTTTGGAGACTGACAATTTTGAGGTGACAGTATATCCAAATGTGGACTACGCATTCATAGTGGCTCTTGTGGTGGTTCTTGACGAGATCAACGAGGACCGCCGTGGAGATGACTGATCAAAATATATATTTGAGATTATATCTGTTTTAATAAAGGATGCGCTTTGGCCATTGTTGTGTGCTTTCACTACTACATACGATGCTAGTATGCTATCGCTAGTGCTGTAAGTTAATTTTGTTGACATTATTGTCAAAAAAAAAAAAAAAAAAACAAACAAACAAAGGTCTTGTACTTTGGCTGCTTTAATTAATTTCAGTCTTCATCATCTGGTTTGTGAAATCAAGGCTTTGTTTCAGTTAGTATATCCATATTTTCCTCCATTTTTTAATCATTACAATGGATCTCGAACCTAATATTATTGATGCCCCATAAATTTGACCTATATATTTATGTAATTTTTTTTTCTCTAAAAAAAATAAAATTAGCATATAATATAAAAATTCTCTACCGTAAATTTTTTTTGAGAAGTAGAGTGATTGCTTCTCATCAGATGTATTGAAGGAGCAGGTAAAGTTCAAAGAGATTCTTGTCTATACATATAGTCTTTGAGATTAAAGGGAAAAAAATAAAGATTATATCTTTCTCTTTCAATATATCCAGAAAAATTAAAATATGGTGTGTAAATTAAAGTATAAAGAATTAGTTAATGAGACTGAGATATCAGTGTTTGAAGCTACAATCAGTTCAAGATTTCGCTCACATATACCAATAAAATATATGCCAATTCAAATAAAAGAGGTAAAAAAAATTCAATATAGAAAAATAATAATTTGATAAAACAAAATATTTTTCATTATATATATATATATATAAACTAAGTTGTAGGAAAAAGTACAACCTTAGTTAAGTATTAATAATTGGCTAGTAGATCCAAGGTTGATAAGTAACAAATTATTGAGACTTATAAGACAATATATGGTGACTAGGAAAGGGAAAAAAGTGTAGTGGTGAGGAAGGTGAAGTAAAAAGCACACAAGTAAAATGACAGAGACGAGGAAGGTGAGCCCGGATTTTTGAAAAAAATTGTGAAAATAATATTTTTGTATGAGAAAAAAGTCAACAGTATTTAAAAAAATTTTTTTTAGTTATTTTTGAAAAAGTCCTAATCTAAAAATTTATAAAAAAAATATGTCAATCAAGGAAGAATATTAAAATCTCTTATTAGAGTAAATAATCCGTAGTATTACATTAGGTAAAGTGTCCTATATATACCTCTTTTTCTTTCTATTATATTTATTTTGTTCTATTTTATCTTTTACACGCTACTTATTTTTATATATACAGTAATATAATTTAAGTATTAGAGTATTTATGAGAGAATTTTCATAAATCCTCTTAGCTCTTTGATGCCCACGGAATTTGAACGTTGGTGATGCAGTTATTAATAAGTTGTTGTCATTTACTAGGATCGCTAATTAATGAAGCAGCAAACAAAAACTTTTTGCAACTTTCCAACATTATTAATCCCTCTGATACTTTTTATCTGTCTTTTTTTAAAATATGTAAAATTTCATCTAATTGTCACTTTTATACCATCAATAAAATTTAAGTTCTTTTTTTTTTTTTATCAATTTTGCCATTATCCTTATCAACTCATTTATTATTTCCTTATCCTTATACAATTAACCAAGGGTACTTTAGTCTCTCCGCTTATTTTTCTCCTAAATTTAAAACTAATTAATTATTTTTTAATTCAAATGAAACTCTTAAAAGGATAGACAAAAAGAAACAGAGGAGTAATCAGCAACTGGTACTGGTACTGGTACTTAGGGCATCCACATTAATGGTATTATGAGGGTGTAATGACCCTCATGAGACGCATCCCATTACACGCTACCTACAGTGGGCGTGTCATGGTGGTGATGTGCATCACTAATATTACACACAAAATGGTTGCAATTTGTAGCCTTTTGCAAGTTTTTTTTTTAAAAGAAAATAAGTAAAAGTTGTATAAAATATTGTGTAGCAACGATAATGTAATCCATCGGTCTTTTTTTTGATAACGTTAAAAAAGAGTAATTTTATTAATTTAATTTATTTTTTAATTTTTTTAATAAAAATTTTGATTATAAATACCCCTTTTTCAATTTAACTCTTCACTTCAATACCACTCAATATTAATCCTCTTTTATCTTCTATCACTCTCATTTTCTTCAACATCTTTCTATAATTTCACACAATTTACATTTTTTTAATATTCCTCAACATGGATGAGAATTTTAACAATTTTAATCCTCGTTTTAATGCTCCAAATATAGAAAATTTTTCCTCTTCACAAAACCAAAATCTTCAAAATTTTCAATTTTATCCAAAATTTTAATATCCTAATAATCCTCCAAATATGCAATCATATCCCCCACCCAATTCCAACAATCCTCCAAATATGCAAAATTATCCATATCCCTCACCCAATTCCAATTATCTACCAAATTTTTCATATCCATTTTCCATGTTTCCGGGAGCGGTTTATTTCCCATATATCCCAAATTTACCAAACCAACCAACTGCAAGTGAGTCAAGAAAAAATATTGATTCTGGCACCGATGGAGAGAATGCAACATAAACAGATTCAATTTCGAACTCCCAAATACCATCATATTCAACTCAGCAAGAGTTCAAAAATATTACCCTCACCAATGAACTAGTGGAAGAAACTGATGGAAAATGTGCTTCATGGAGTATTGATAATGACAAACTGCTTGTAAATTCTTGGCTCACAATTTCCAGTTGCAGCATTACTGGTAACGCCTAAAGTGAAAAGACTTTCTGGAAACGAGTCACCGACTACTTCAATGAAAATCGTAAATTTGGACCCGCAAAAAAGGATAAAGCTGTGAAGTCACATTGGCATTAGTTGAGTCAGATGGTTAATGAATTCAACCAATACTATAACAGATTGGTTGGAGAACATCATAATGGGTGGAATGATGACCAGTTAAAACAACATGCCTGTGAGCTTTTCAAGCAGAACAATAAGAAGCTCTTTATACATGAGCATATGTGGGTGATGCTAAAAGATGATCCGAAGTGGAAAATAAATAATCCATTGCAGCGTTTTTCCAAAAAATTAAGGACTATTGAAAGCGGGCGTATACTTCTTTATCCAATGTAGATTCAAGTCTTGACATAGCCGATAATGAAGTCAAAGTTCGTCTTATTGGTCACAAACAAGCAAAGAAGGGAAAGAGAAAGGGAAAGTCAAAGGTGAATGAAGAAAATAAGAATGATGAATTTCATGCTTTCCAGAACATGGTAGAAGCAAAATATGATAAAAAAATTCAAGCTATGGATAATTTAGCAAATAAGTTAGAGAATTATAATTTTAGCTATGACTATGAAATCTTGCTCAAGGATATAACAGGAATGACCGAGCAGAAACTTTAAATTCATGAGCATATGTGTTCTATCCTTAAAACTAAATATAATATCCCTTAGTTTAATTTTAATATTAAGTATTTGTAGTAGTTACAATTTCATGTAGTTTTATTTGAAGTCAAACTTTAGTTATAATTTAATGTAGTTTTATTTATAATTTTAACTTTATGTGTAATTTTATGTTATTTTATTTTAAATGAGTCAATAGAATCTAGTTATTGGAAAAGTGGTCATTGTAAAAGTAGCCGTTGTAAAAGTAGCTGTTGTAAAACTAGTTGTTATAAAAGTAGCCGTTGTTAAACTAGCCGTTGTAAAAATAGTTGTTGGAAAAATCTAACACTCTCTCTATATATATTTCGTAGTTAGTCTCCAGATTGTATAACAACATACAATTAAACTCCAAAATGTCTAAATATCCTGATCCCTCACTTATAGAAGAAATTAAAAATATTTTAGCCGATGAAATGAATGACGATAGTGATAAGCAAATTATGAAGTTTTTGGAATAGTCACAACGGAAAATGAAAGGCGAAAGTTCAAATGTCCATCAACAGAAGCGGAGATATTTTGATAGAGAACATGAAGTCGGCCATGTTTGACTTTTCAATGACTATTTCTCCGACAAACCAGTTTGTCCTTCAAATATATTTTGTCGAAGGTTTCCAATGAGAAAAGAATTGTTCCATTATATTGTGGAATCTGTTGAAAATCATTTGGAATATTTTTGATTGAAAGTTAATGCAGTTGGAAAAAATGGACTTTCTGCGCTTCAAAAATGCACTACAGCTATTCGACAGTTAGCATATGGAGCACCAGCTGACCATTACGATGAGTATATTAGAATTGGTGAAACTACTGCGATTCAATGCTTATCCCAATTTTGTCAATGTATTATTGAGATTTATGGAGCACAATACTTGAGAAGGCCCAATAATAATGACGTTGAACGTATACTTCAATTGCATGAAGAGCGACATAGCTTCCCTGGCATGCTGGGTAGCATTGATTGCATGCACTGGCAGTGGCAGAATTGCCTAGTTGCATGGAAAGGTCAATTTACTTGAGGTGATGAAGGCGTTCCCACAATAATGCTAGAAGCAGTTGTGTCAACAGACCTATGGATATGGCATGCATTTTTTGGTGTTGCAGGGTCTAACAATGACATCAATGTGCTAAACCAATCGCCAGTATTTAACGATGTATTGCACGGATATGCTCCTGATGTTCAATTTACAATTAATGGAACACTATATGGAAAAGGGTATTATCTAGCAGATGGAATATATCCTGAGTGGGCAACATTTGTCAAAAGTTTCACATGTCCAAAAGATCCAAAGAGAATGATGTTTAAACAAATGCAGGAAGCTGCAAGGAAAGACATTAAGCAAGCATTTGGAGTGCTCCAATCGCGTTGGAAAATTATATGTGGCCCGACTCGCTTTTGGCATAGAAACAAACTGAAAAATATAATGTACACATGCATCATATTACATAATATGATTGTAGAAGACGAAGGAGATGAAATAACAAACTGGATTGATGATGATGAAGAGCATACAATCAATGTGAGCACATGTTCCGTCGAGGAATTTCAAAATTACCTTCAAAGGAATGCAGAACTACGTGATCGTGAAGTCCATCATCAACTTCGATCAGACTTGGTTGAGCATATTTGGGAACGATTCGGGAGCAATAACAATTAAAATTAGTGTTTTTAATTTTATTATTTATAATGGTATTTTCTTCTAAATTGTGTCGTGTATTATTGAGATTGTTTAAAATGTTTGTTTTAATTAAGGTTGATTATGTAATTTTCAAAAATTAATAAAACTAGCCGTTCAAATTATTAAAATATTTTAATTAAAAATATTTAAATTATTTTATATTAAAAAATTTATTTTTTTCAAAAATATTAGCAATTATATTTTTTAATATGCCTTAATATTATTTTAGTACATCAATATAATTAGTTTTTTTTTTAAATATGTAAAGTAATTATTAAAATAAATATGTGATTTGATAGTGGGTCTAGGTGGGTCCAGACTATTACAATTTGCAGAGTGTAATCCATAATGAACAAAAGTGTAATGAATGAGGGGATAATAAAGTGATGATGTGTCATGTCCATTATACTCGATAGGGTGTAAGCCAATGTGGATGCTCTTATACTTTACTCCATTTTCTTCTTTTATTGACCAATTCTACTCTTTTTTGGAACTTAATGGCACAACTATAAGCATGTACACATATAAATACATTAACCAGTCAAGGCAGTAGTGGCTTTCGCATATTCTCTTGTATTGTACGCTATCATTCTTGATTTGTTCTTCGCAAAAAGACATATATAAATTAGAGTCTATGGCAAGTCATAGGACATATAAGAGGTAAGGGAACAAGCCCAACAAAATAAACAATAAACAACGTAATTTCCCAAATTTGAAACAAAAGCAAACCTAATATTATAAATGGAAAAGTACCCAAAACCATCATGTGATTTCACGGTTTTAGACTTTTGAGTATGTGGTTTTTTTTGTGACATTTTAAAGTACGTGTTTGTCGCTGTTACATAGTTTTTAGTATATCTGTCTAACACCGTTAACTTCATCCTACATGGCACTGACGTGGACATTGTGGTCCAAAAGCACATGACTCCTCATCCATTCATTGGGCCACATCATCCATTCATTGGCCCACACACTAAGCCAACAAATTAAAAAAATAAAAAATAAAAAACCTATATAGAAAACATAAGATCACATTTGTGGAGAGAAAAGTAGAAGAAAGATATACAATGTTTTCTCCGCCTTTTTTTTTAAAGGAAACAACTTTCATTAAGTAAGAACGTAATTACAATTGAACATAAAATCATTAAGTAAGAACAAAACTTTCATTAAGCAAGAACAAAACATAAACAAACAAAAATCTATACCAAATGATAAGACCAATTTCTGAATAATAAGAGGCAAAACCAGTAACAGCGTCCCCAACTATCTTCGAATTAGTCTCAATAACCACGTTAACATATCCTTGAGAATGCAGTCAATTGAGGAGCAAGTTTTCTGAGTATCACTAGAGATCTACTAATTAGCACCGAACCACGCCAGTCACAAAGAACCTGACCGAAACACACCTAAGCGCAGCCAACATTGATTGCTACATCAATATTAGGCTTCTGCCACTTAATAACAGGTGCTAGAGAATCACTCAAAGCACCATCAATCGGGAGTGAATTAATTATGAACAAAAAATGGAAACTTAGGAACATCAATGGATTCTTCTCATTTGTTGGGTTAACAAATCTATAAAAAATCTAAAGAATAGGATAACACAAACACATCCCATTTGTCCTTCTCCATCTCTCCCAGTAACACAACATAAACAGATAGCACCACTTCACTACTCCAACCCAAAATCTACTTTATACCCATTACTCACCACCATCGCCATTACCGAAACACCACCTCCCCACAAAAGAACAAAAAAAAAACTCTGATTTTCTTCTCTGTTTAATTTGGTCTTTACATAAATTAAAGCTATGGGCTTTCCAATAGGCTACACAAAGCTACTGCTACCCGAACATAATAATCCACACTCTTTCACTTTTGGGTTTTGTTTGAAAAATTCTACTCTATGTTCACCGTTCTCATTTGCGAGATGCTCCCAGTTGTCAAGTTTTCCACCCTTGAATTAATCACAACAAATTTGAAATATGGGATATATGGTTTGATCTTCATGTTGAAAAGCTTCTTCCCCATCAATGTGGAGGAGGAGCAATGACTATTCTTTAAGCAATCTATGCTTTTCCACCATTTCTGTCTCCTACCAAACCAAAATCAAAATAAAAACATCACCTTAAAACAATAACAATAATGAAAAAAGTCAAAATCAATAAAATCAACAAAATCAGCAAAGATGCATTGCTTGGCATCTGTTCTCTTCCCTTACCCCTTTTTCTCTTCTTCTTTGCTTGATGCCATTTATTGTTCCATTGATGAACCCAGAACACCCACACACAATTGTAGACGGCAGGGTTTAGCGAGTGCCCAAGTTTATTGCAACCGCGACACTGTTTGAGCTCAAGGCTCTAGGGAAAACACTACTATATCACAAAGATATAGCGTGCAGATGAGGAGTCGCAAACCAGGGTAATAACTAGGACAAATCGAAAGTGGTGGTAACTCAATTCTTTAATACAAGCTAGCACCACAACCAGGAGTTCTGGATA